>BGPT01000673.1:148378-161846 GCA_003297045.1 Symbiodinium sp. clade C Y103
TCGACATCACAACTTCCAAAAGTGTTCCGAGGCTGACATTTTTAACACTTTTCACTTCCAAATGTGCTTCGCGCCACAGCGCCGTGCACTTTTTCGACATCTCAACTTCCAAAAATGGTGCGGCCGTGACAGTTTTTAAGACTTTTTACTGCCAAATGTGCTTTGCGCCACAACGTCGTGCACTTTTCCCACATCTCAACTTCCAAAAATGCTCCGAACCCCACAGATTTTAACACTTTTTACTTCCAAATGTGCTTCGCGCCACAGCGGCGTGCAATTTTTGATCTCTCATCTCCCCAGATGTCTCCGCACCCGCCGCTTNTTAGCGAGCCTACTTTTCGACCCTCCGGAGCCACAAAACATTGGAAAAACACAGTGTTTCGCGACTTTCTTACCTTTTCGCGCACCTGCATCTTCTCTCTTCTGACTTTCTCATCTTCTGACTTTCTTCCCGGCGGTGCTTTTCCATCTGTCCATATTGTCGTAAGTATAGCTTCTAAACTTCCTTCGGTCAATAAATATTGATGTTTGGAATGTACTGGGATGTTCTAAGTGTGGAGTCTCCGCAGGAGATTGCCAACTTCTGTTCCTAGAATATCATAGAATAGAAAATGTATGTATAATAATGCTTGACATCAAATAAATATTTTAACATCTTAACACTCAGGGTTGCAGTGACCACACACTTAGAACATCTTAAAACATGATTATATCAATATATATATATATATATTGATATTTGGAATGCACTGGGATGTTCTAAGTGTGGAATCTCCGCAGGAGATTGCCAACTTCTGGTTCCTACAATATCAAAAAATATATAAATGTATGTATAATAATGCTTGACATCAAGTTTTTTAGTATGTTGAAAATCAGGGTTCCCTGCAGTGACCACACACTTAGAACATGTTGAAATATGATTGTATCAATATATATTGATATTTGGAATGTACTCTTTAGCAACATCACTGGAACGTGCATTCTTCACAGCAGGGCTACCGTTGATAATCTGATGTTTTCCTTTGATCACCCTGCCCTTTCCTTTGAAGACCTCTTGTTTTCTTCTGTTATCTTTTGTTTTCTTTGTTTTCCTATCAGTGCAAGTCTGTTCTCATTAAAACAGATGTTGGTGAGATACTCCACATTTCCACCAAGGTATGGGACAAAGCTCCAATGCCAATGCATGGGTTGCACCAAAATATGGTTTTTAATTGTGGGAGGAGACCCGAAAAACACAACAAGAAACACAAAGGAACTAATTAGCCAAAATCAATGTTCTTCTCTGGATTATCTCATGTTTACTTTGGTTTCCTTTGGTTTCCTTGGATTTCCTTTGGTTTCCTATGATTTCCGTTGATTTTCTTTGATTTCCTTTGGTTTCCTTTGGTTTGGGGCTGGGGCCAATCAAGGGCATCAAAACTAGCTTGAAGTGATCGCTGTGCGGCCAAAAAATGATATGTGTGCAGAGCTGTTGATGCAAGGATGATGAGGAAAAGCAACCATTAGGTGGAGATGGCCCCAACATCTGGGGCCCCACACTTAGAACATCAGGGGGGGGATGTTCTAACCTGATGTTCTAAACGTGGGGCAAATTGAATAAACAAGCGGTTCTAAGTGTGACATCGGAAAATTTGGAAAATTGATCTTCTAAGTGTTTGTCCGTCGCTATAGACCATTTTATATTATACACTGGTAGGACAAAAGTTGCGCTTGTTGAGCTTCCAACAGTGAACATGTTCAACTTCTTCTTCTTCTGCACACCCTTTCCCCTTAGAATCCTAGCATGGAACTTTGTCGTGCCCCGGTCGGATTTCCACCCTCCAAATGCTTTATAATTCAGAAGATTTAAAAGAGGGTGATAATTGACCGTCCCACACCTTGCCACACAAAATGGACTTGGAAATGTGATCCGCAGGGGGCCGAGATGGATGTTTTGTACAGCCTTCAAGAAGCATAAACTTTGTTCCTCCTGAAATATTTTATTATATTATATTGTATTGTTTTGTATTGTTTCGTATTATATCATATCATATTAACAGTTTATTATGTTATTTGCATATGGTATTGCATCATCGTTGCCTGCTCATGGCTTCACAGCCCTGGCTTCACAACTTTGACACAGATCCACGGGTGCACAATTCGATGCCGTGATGCCTTGGCAACGCCAGCCTTTTCCATCGCTTCGCGTCGTCTTCTCTGCGCCAGACACTCGCTGACAAGCATCGCAATCAAGGATAGTGCGGATAGTGCCACCAGAACTGCAAAGCCTGCGATTCGACGTGAATTGCATTGATTTGTTTATTGAATATTTGTTGAAATGCCAATGTGATCCTCTCTGACTCACTATGCAAGACAACATGCTATTCACTTGCCCCTGTGATCGGAATGTACATGAACGGCCCGAAATGGTTCTTAGTTGAGTTGTGGCGCTTGGTCCTGCTCTGGTATAAACCTGTCATGCAAAAGGGACTGCGAAAGTTCCAGAGCGAGTTCCCCAAATCTAGAATCAACTGTTTTCCGGACAACTCCCAAGTGACCCATTCCGACCTTCGGGACCAAATACAGCAACTTTGACTCATACCCAACTGCTTGGTACCAAAATGATCTGAAATGTTGGTGCTCGATCCATCTGTGAAAACAGATGCCACGAAAAACATAGGGGAATGGGAGGCTGAAGAAAAACTGCTGAGCATGGATTGGCATTGGAATGACGCACACACGCACACACAGTTGAACACACAGCGTTTTCTTTCCGGGCGCGAGCCTCCTTCTTTGGACACTGTCCCGGGCATGGCTCGAACCAGGGCCGACCAAACGACCACTGTACCTGGGTCGAAACGACCCAATGCTTGTTGCTAATTGTTGAAGAAATTTCTTGGCGCAAAATGAATCCCCAAAAAACCAGTTCAGTGTGTTCATTTTGGGCGTTATGAAACTGAAATGCTCTTGGCATCATCGCATAGTGAAGAATGGTAAGAATCATCTTCCCCACCCACCACTTTCACCACTTTGGGTTTTGGCTGCACTTTTTCGCAATGCCTCCACTGCGAGACTCCCTGGCTCCATCACTGTTGCTCCGACAGTGAACAAATATGATATGACAACGATATGTGCAATATGTGCAATATGTGCAATATGTGCAAAAAGAAGTGCAGAGCACGAGGATATGGAAGCACCAAATAAACCTCAAGCATCATAGAAGCAGGCATATGTCTTGTAACTGTATGTAACTGCATGTAGCTGTCATGTATCAAAGAAATCTCTTCTAAGTTACCCTCCAAATGATCTAGTCGAAGGAAGTTTAGAAGTCAAACTTCCGACAATATGGACAGATGGAAAAGCCAAGATGGGAAGAGCCACAGAAGAGAGAAGCTCAGACAGGGAGAAAGGAAACACTGTGTTTTTCCAATGTTTTGTGCCTCCGGAGGGTTGAAAAGTAGGCTGGCTAAAGCGGCCGGTGCGGAGCCATCTGGGCAGATGAGAGATCAAAAATTGCACGCCGTTGTGGCGCGAAGCACATGTTGAAGAAACACCTTAGCTTCGGAGCACTTTTGGAAGTTGATTTGTTGAAAAAGTGTTCGGTGTTGTGGCGCCAAGCACATTTTGAAGTCAAAATGCCAAAAACACCACATGTTCGGAGCACTTTTGGAAGTTGAGATGTCGAAAAAGTGCACGCCGTTGTGGCAGGAAGCACATTTTGAAGTGAAAAGTGTTCAAAACTGTCAGTCTCAGAGCATTTTTGGACGTTGAGATGTCGAAAAAGTGCATGGCGCTGTGGTGCGAAGCACATTTTGAAGTGAAAAATGTTCAAAACTGTCAGCCTCAGAGCATTTTTGGACGTTGAGATGTCGAAAAAGTGCACGGCGCTGTGCGGAGCACATTTGGAAGTGAAAAGTGTTCAAAACTGTCAGCTCCGGACCGCTTTTGGAAGTTGTGATGTCGAAAAAGTGCACGGCGTTGTGGTGCAAAGCACATTTGGAAGTGAAAATGATAAAAACACCACATTTTGGATGTTCAGACTTCGTTTTGTGTGGCAGGCGCAAGGGATTCTGCACCTTGTCAAAAGTGAGTCAAACTTGTGGGTTTTGTGCCGTTTTCTAAAACGATGGCAGGCGTGGGACATTTGAAGAGGATCTGCAGAGATGCATTTTTCGTGGCAGGCGCAGTACAAGAGACACTTCAGGCAAACATGTTCATAGGTTAGGGCGCTGAATTCTTGAGAGGGGTGTCATTTTGGAGCATCGGATCTTCAGGTATCTTAAAGTCATTTTGCGTGACAGGTGCAGCACTTCGTATGACCTGGCTTCACTTTTTCGTGGCAGGCGCAGTACTTTAGAGACATGGCATGGAAAATCACAAAACGCATTGGTACGAGGCCGTCAGCTCTGCCCTCAACTTTCCATTTGTGAAGGAAGCCTCGCAGAATTGCTTCCTTTTTGATGTTGCCAACTCGGAAAAATGGAGGAAGTCTCGCAGATTTGCTTCGTTTCGGAACGTTACATTACACTACACTACAACTACAACTACAACCACAATAACCACTACAACTACACTACACTGCACTGCACTACAGCTACAGCTACAACTACAAATACTACTACAACTACAACTACAACCACAACAACCACTACAATTACAACTACAACTACAACTACAACAACTACAACTACAACTTTAGCTACATGACAACTACAACTACAGCAATTACAACAAATACAACTACAACAACTACAGCAACTACAACAACTACAACTACAACAACTACATTACAACTACAACTACAACTACAGCTACAACTACAACTACAACTACAACTACAACAACTACAACAACTACAACTACAGCTTCAACTACAACTACAACTATAACTACAGCTTCAACTACAACTACAACTACATGACAACTACATGACAACTACATGACAACTACATGACAACTACAACTACAACAACTACAATTAAAGGACCGGATAACCCCACATGTCAACTTCTTCCAATCAGTGCCAAAGGAGATTTGAAGAGTTGAGGGGAAAGGCAGGAAGGAGAAAGGAGATGGTGGAAGACAGATTGTGTGAAAGAGTTGTGTGTGTAAACAACGTTCTGTGTGAAAGAGTNTGGTGGAAGACAGATTGTGTGAAAGAGTTGTGTGTGTAAACAACGTTCTGTGTGAAAGAGTAATGGGATAAGTGACAAAGTTGTGCGTGAAAGGTTGTGCGTGGAAGAGATGTGGGTAACAGAGTTTTGTGTCAAAGTGTTGTACGTAAAAGAGTTGTGTGTGTGTGTGATCATGCTGTGTGTGAAGGAGTTGTGTGCAAAAAATGTTGTGTAAAGGTGCTGTTTGTGAAATTGTTCAAGTTTGTGTGTTCCAGTCTGTGTGGTCCAGGTTGTGTGTGAAGGAGGTGTGTGTGAAAGTGTTGTGTGTGTGCGAAGGAGTTGTCTGTAAGAGGGTTGCGTGTGAAAGAGTTGTGGCGCCGCCAGAGCCAGCCCAGTGCCGTGAGTGCCACGCCTGCCACACAAAGTGAAGGTGCACGTCACCAAGTGCCACGCCTGCCACACAAAGCGAAGGTCCATGTCACCAAGAGCCACGCCTGCCACGCAAAGTGAAAGTCGATGTCTCCAAGTGCCACGCCTGCCACACAAAGTGACGCGGCGTCAACGGGACCCAAGCGCGTTACAGGAGCCAGCTGAATGCCATAAGTGCCACGCCTGCCACACAAAGTGAAGGTCCATGTCACCAAGTGCCACGCCTGTCACACAAAGTGAAGGTCCATGTCACCAAGTGCCACGCCTGCCACACAAAGTGAAGGTCGATGTCTCCAAGTGCCACGCCTGCCACACAAAGTGAAGGTCGATGTCTCCAAGTGCCACGCCTGCCACACAAAGTGACGCGACGTCAACGGGACCCAAGCGCGTCACAGGAGCCAGCTGAGTGCCGTAAATGCCACGCCTGCCACACAAAGTGAAGGTCCATGTCACCAAATGCCACGCCTGCCACACAAAGTGAAAGTCGATGTCTCCAAGTGCCATGCCTGCCACACAAAGTGAGGCGGCGTCAATGGGACCCAAGCGCGTCACAGGAGCCAGCTGAGTGCCGTAAGTGCCACGCCTGCCACACAAAGTGAAGGCCCATGTCACCAAATGCCACGCCTGCCACGCAAAGTGAAAGTCGATGTCTCCAAGTGCCACGCCTGCCACACAAAGTGACGCGGCGTCAACGGGACCCAAGCGCGTCACAGGAGCCAGCTGAATGCCATAAGTGCCACGCCTGCCACACAAAGTGACGCGGCGTCAACGGGACCCAAGCGCGTCACAGGAGCCAGCTGAATGCCATAAGTGCCACGCCTGCCACACAAAGTGAAGGTCCATGTCACCAAGTGCCACGCCTGCCACACAAAGTGAAGGTCCATGTCACCAAGTGCCACGCCTGCCACACAAAGTGAAGGTCGATGTCTCCAAGTGCCACGCCTGCCACACAAAGTGACGCGACGTCAACGGGACCCAAGGGCGTCACAGGAGCCAGCTGAGTGCCAGAAGTGCCACGCCTGCCACACAAAGTGAAAGTCCATGTCACCAAGCGCCACGCCTGCCACACAAAGTGAAGGTCGATGTCTCCAAGTGCCACGCCTGCCACACANCCTGCCACACAAAGTGAAAGTCCATGTCACCAAGCGCCACGCCTGCCACACAAAGTGAAGGTCGATGTCTCCAAGTGCCACGCCTGCCACACAAAGTGAAGTTGTGTGTGAGTGAGTTGTGTGTTGTCAAGTTGTGTGTGAGTAAGTTGTGTGTGTGTGGATAGGTTGTGTGTGGACAAGTTGTGTGTGAGTAAGTTGTGTGTGAGTAAGTTGTGTGTGAGTAAGTTGTGTGTGAGTAAGTTGTGTGTTGTCAAGTTGTGTGTGAACAAGTTGTGTNTTGTGTGTGAGTAAGTTGTGTGTGAGTAAGTTGTGTGTGAGTAAGTTGTGTGTGAGTAAGTTGTGTGTTGTCAAGTTGTGTGTGAACAAGTTGTGTGTGGACAAGTTGTGTGTGAGTAAGTTGTGTGTGATTGAGTTGTGTGTGAGTGAGTTCTGTGTGAGTAAGTTGTGTGTGAGTAAGTTGTGTGTGAGTAAGTTGTATGTGAGTAAGTTGTGTGTGAGTGAGTTGTGTGTGAGTGAGTTGTGTGTGAGTAAGTTGTGTGTGAGTGAGTTGTGTGTGAGTAAGTGATGTGTGAGTGAGTTGTGTGTGTGAGTGAGTTGTGTGTGTGAGTAAGTTGTGTGTGAGAAAGTAGTGTGTGAGTAAGTGGTGGGCGGGCGGGCGGGCGACGGGCGGACGGACGGGCGACGGGTGCACAACAAAAAACAACAACCCCTCACAAAGATGTGGGGAACTACAACAACTACAACAACTACAGCAACTACAACAACTACAACTACAACTACCACACTAACCACTACAACTACACTACGCTACACTGCACCGCACTGCACTACAACTACAACCACAACTACAACTACAACTACATTACAACTACAACTACAACTACAACTAGAACTACATTACAACTACAACTACAACTACAACCACAACTACATCTACATCTACAACTACAACCACAACTACACTACATTACAACTACACTGTGCTGCCTCCAACCACTTGTCGGTCCATCAGTGGGTTCGCTCTGCCATCCATCACTCACAGCACCCAACCCCTCCTATAGGGTTCCTATCTTTGAAACTTCCGCCACCGCCTTGTGCGGTACTAGTGGGATACTTCCAGTATTCACTTTACCTATCCAGAAGTTTTCTCTTGAGCTCAGTGGCTTGTCCCCAATTGAAGTGGCAGCACCCAAAGTGGCCCGCCAATCCCACCTGGGCGGTAGGAAAGATTCGGAAAGATTGGGAACGGTACAGACTGTGGGCAAAAGGCTTCGAATATCTTGAACTGAAGTCACGTCATTCAGACATCATTGAACATGACATTAAAACCGACAGACCCAGAATGACAAGGCACCCATACATTGAAAAACCATCACCCATACAGGCATCAAGACTGCAGCTGCGCATTGTGGCCACATATTGGTCATATTCTGGGCTGCGGTAAAGACCATCTGCACGAAAGTGAGACCAGCCAAGAAGGCAGGAGGTTGTACGAGGTCCAACCCTATCCTCGGCAGATCTGGTGATTTTTCACAGATTAGAACAGATCAAATTGTAATACCCCCAAAAAGATAGAAAAAGTAAATCATACCTATTTAGTGGAATTTTACCAACTTCTATCTTTTGAAGGGTTTAATATATTCACGGTTGAGAAGGAACCTGCATGGAAAACAGTCGAGCCTGGCCTGGCAGCCCTTTGAAATTGCCGTCACCACTGTGATTCCCATTGCAGTGCGGGCTGAAAAAACAAAATCCCCGCGTTTTTTTTCCCCCTCTTTGACTAGTTATGATTTGCGTTCCTATCTTTTTGGGGACGTACCACAAACACCCCCAGAAACTGACTTGATGGTCCTGTTCGCAATTCTAAATCCCCTATTACACCATGTTTGGTTTTTGGGGAATGTTTAAGTTTAAGCGCTGAACGGAGGATGGGATTAATTTTTCTGGCGCCTCTTTCCTTCGCTGGCCCAAAAAGTGGCTCCATCCAGCCAGCTGGTCAAGCGGTCCACGTTGCAATTTCTTCAAAATACCTCCCAAGAAACCTTGATTTCGTATTGGATCTGGCCATTTTGGGGCGATCAGATGAAGATATCTAATAGTAGCCAATATCATGGGAATGAAATCACAAATGCCACTTCAAATGCCCATCATGCCACCTCATTGGTTCAGACAAAAAAATGATGAAGCTCCCTAGAGGGCCTAAAGGGTCTAGATGTGGTGGAAAATGTTTGCCTCTGAGATGCAAAGGCACCAAAGCCAGCACTCAAATCAAGAAATCGTTTTTGGGGCCGGAAGCTGGGCTCAAACTGCGAAGCATTCCACAACGTGATGCAAGGTGGCTACATGTGGCTACCAGTCTGGCAAAAAGCAAAACACTTCCGCGGGATCTCTCGGAAATGATTCACTGGTAAAATGTCAGACATCGCCACATACAAAGCCTAGAAGGTAGTGAACACTGAAGCTCACAAACAATACAGAAATGACAGGAAGAGAATGGGAAATTAATTTCCTTCCCGTCACAAACTGGCATGTCATCACCAATGATGACTGAGAGTACCAGGCTATGCAAGGTAAGAAGGAAACCTTGAACCTTGTGTCAAAAATCGATCTTCTCCAGTGGTTGCACATCAGCTGCTAAGTCGAAGCTGGTTTTCTATGGGCTCCACTGACTCTATCTGACTCTACTCAATATCTTCGATCAATGTACCAGCTGAGATATCGAGGCTGGCCTCTGCGCTGCTCAACAAGGTCCTTGAAGCCCACCTGATGTGCCTCTACCATGGATCTAAATGCCTCAATCTGGTTTGTCCAAAGGTGATGAGTCAAGCCATGGCGAGGTTCCGGTCCACCTGTGGGATCAGACCAGGAGTCAAAGGAATTCCAAGTCCTTGGAATCGTTTCCAACTGGGACACGGATAGCACCGCCCCAGCGATAGAAGCCACGCCAGGATCATCTGGAATCTGGGCCCATTAGAGTAACCTCGCGCTGGCAATATACGTTCGAAACGTTTAGAGACACCACATTCTAAAGTTGGGACATTTTGCAGCAAAAACACCAAACAAATCCAGACTGCACACCCCACTTTGAACAAATGACTTTTGGAAACACCTCAAAATTTGATGACAATCTCTTTTGGATGCGCAAGTTGTCGTTGGCCTAGCCGGTTTTTGGGGAGGCGTGGACTAAACACCTGCCATTTAGATCAATAAACGAAGCGAATTCCATTCTGAAACGCAATGCTTTTGCATTTGATGAAGCTTGTTTGGAGCTAATGAAGCACTGGCTCTACCAATCTCTAGACCAAGCTGCTTTGGAAAATGGCTGAAGCCAGGTCAGAGGGGAGTGTGCGAGTCAATCCGCACGGACTAGAAAATCTACCAAAGCTGCACCAACGGAGCAAAAGAAAGCAGGAGCACGACCCCTAAAAAGCAGTTTCAGTATGACTAGGTAGAGCAGCGTCCAAGAATCATGGTGAAAATACGAAAAGGCCCGCACATCAACCCTGAGGTGGATGAGGCTCACTTGCAACCCAGGTGTTGTTTGGAGCTGTATTTGCAGCACCTGCAAGCTATTGCCTTATATTGCCGTACTTTGTTTATGCAGTGAGCAAATTCGAAACAAGCCAGACAAAAGTAATTAAAGGACCGGATAACCCCACAAGTCAACTCCTTCCAAGAAGCACCAAACAGATGTGAAAATGAGATGGTAAAGGCAGGAAAGAGAAAGGACATNCGGATAACCCCACAAGTCAACTCCTTCCAAGAAGCACCAAACAGATGTGAAAATGAGATGGTAAAGGCAGGAAAGAGAAAGGACATGGTGGAAGAAAGATTGCGTGCAAGAACTTGTGTGTGACAGTGCTGTGTGTGACAAAGTTGTGTGTCAAAGAGTTGTGTGTGACAGAGTTGTGCGTGACAAGGTTGTGTCTGAAAGAATTGTGTGTGAAAGTGCTGTGTGTGACCAGGTTGTGCGTCAAAGAGTTGTGTGTGACAAGGTTGTGTGAAAAAGAGTTCTGTGTGACAAGGTTGTGTGTGAAGGAGTTGTGTGTGAAAGTGCTGTGTGNTTGTGCGTCAAAGAGTTGTGTGTGACAAGGTTGTGTGAAAAAGAGTTCTGTGTGACAAGGTTGTGTGTGAAGGAGTTGTGTGTGAAAGTGCTGTGTGTGACAAAGCTGTGTGTAAGTTGTATGTGGAAGTGCTGTGTGTGTGAAAGACTTGTGTGTGTGTGTGACAATCAGTCAAAGAGTTGTGTGTGAAAGTGCTGTGTGTGACCAGGATGTGTGTCAAAGAGCTGTGTGTGACAAGGTTGTGTGTGGAAGAGTTCTGTGTGACAAGGCTGTGTGTGTGAAAGAGTTGTGTGTGAAAGAGTTGTGTGTGAAAGTGCTGTGCGTGACCAGGATGTGTGTCAAAGAGTTGTGTGTGACAAGGCTGTGTGTGAAAGAGTGCTGGGTGACAAGGTTGTGTGTGAAAGAGTTGTGTGTGAAAGTGCTGTGTGTGACCAGCCTGTGTGTCAAAGAGTTGTGTGTGACAAGGTTGTGTGTGAAAGAGCTCTGTGTGAAAGAGCTGTCTGTGACAAAGCTGTGTGTGAAAGAGTTGTGTGTGACAATGTTGTAAGTGAGGCAGTTGTGTGTGACAATGTTGTGTGTGAAAGAGTTGCGTGACCAAGTGCCACACAACACGAAGGCAGATGTTGCCAAGTGCCAGGCCTGCCACACAGAACCAAAGCAGATGTCACCAAGTGCCCCAAGGCCGCCACCAGAGCCAGCCCAGTGCCGTTTGTGCCACGTCTGCCACGCAAAACGAAGGCAGATGTCCACAAGTGCCACGCCTGCCACACAGAACGAAGGTAGATGTCGCCAAGTGCCACGCCTGCCACACAAAAGAGGCGCGGCGCCCCAGCGACCAGCGGCGACCAAGGCCGCCACCAGAGCCAGCCCAGTGCTGTAAGTGCCACGCCTGCCACGCAAAACGAAGCAGAGGCAGTTGTGTGTGAGGGAGTTGTGTGTGTGAGAATGTTGCGTGTGACAATGTTGTGTGTGAGAGAGTTGTGTGTGTGACAATGTTGTGTGTGAGAGAGTTGTGTGTGAGAATGTTTTGTGTGAGAGAGTTGTGTGTGTGAGAGTTATGTGTGACAATGTTGTGTGTCAGAGAGTTGTGTGTGTGAGAGAGTTGTGTGTGACAATGTTGTGTGTGAAAGAGTTGTGTGTGACAATGTTGTGTGTGAGAGAGTTGTGTGTGACAATGTTGTGTGTGTGAAAGAGTTGTATGTGACAGTGTTGTGTGTGAAAGAGTTGTGTGTGTGTGTGACAATGTTGTGTGTGACAATGTTGTGTGTGACAATGTTGTGTGTGCGTGTGAGAGTTGTATGTGAGAATGCTGTATGTGTGAGAGTTGTGTGTGACAATGTTGTGTGTGACAGAGTTGTGTGTGTGTGACAATGTTGTATGTGTGAGAGTTGTATGTGAGAATGTTGTATGTGTGACAGTTGTGTGTGTGACAATGTTGTGTGTGAGAGAGTTGTGTGTGACAATGTTGTATCACACTCTCAACATACACTCTTACGACATACACACTCTCAACACACACTCAATGTTGTGTGTGAGACACACAAAACGAAGGTAGATGTCGCCAAGTGCCTCACCAAGTGCCACGCCTGCCACGCAAAAGAGGCGCGGCGCCCCACCACCAGCGGCGAGGTTCCGGCGGTGGTCTCGGTCGGGTCACGGCAAACACGGTCGTCTGCCACGCAAAACGAAGGCAGATGTCCACAAGTGCCACGCCTGCCACACAGAACCAAAGCAGATGTCACCAAGTGCCACGCCTGCCACGCAAAAGAGGCGCGGCGCCCCAGCGACCAGCGGCGACCAAGGCCGCCACCAGAGCCAGCCCAGTGCCGTTTGTGCCATGCCTGCCACACAAAACGAAGGCAGATGTCCACAAGTGCCACGCCTGCCACACAGAACCAAAGCAGATGTCGCCAAGTGCCACACCTGCCACGCAAAAGAGGCGCGGCGCCCCAGCCACCAGCGGCGACCAAGGCCGCCACCAGAGCCAGCCCAGTGCTGTAAGTGCCACGCCTGCCAGACAAAACGAAGGCAGATGTCGTCAAGTGCCACGCCTGCCACACAAAACGAAGGCAGATGTCACCAAGTGCCACGCCTGCCACGCAAAAGAGGCGCGGCGCCCCAGCGACCAGCGGCGACCAAGCGCCACCAGAGCCAGCCCAGTGCCGTAATCGAAGCAGAGAGAGTTGTTTGTGAAAGAGTTGTGTGTGAGAATGTTGTGTGTGACAATGTTGTGTGTGAGAGAGTTGTGTGACAATGTTGTGTGTGAGAGAGTTGTGTGTGAGAGAGTTGTGTGAGAATGTTGTGTGTGACAATGTTGTGTGAGAGAGTTATGTGTGACAATGTTGTGTGTGAGAGAGTTGTGGGTGCCAATGTTGTGTGTGACAATGTTTTGTGTGTGAAAGAGTTGTGTGTGACAATGTTGTGTGTGAGAAAGTTGTGTGTGACAATGTTGTGTGTGTGAGAGTTGTATGTGAGAATGTTGTATGTGTGAGAGTTGTATGTGAGAATGTTGTGTGTGAGAGAGTTGTGTGTGACAATNGTGTGAGAGTTGTATGTGAGAATGTTGTATGTGTGAGAGTTGTATGTGAGAATGTTGTGTGTGAGAGAGTTGTGTGTGACAATGTTGTGTGTGAGAGAGAGTTGTGTGTGACAATGTTGTGTGTGACAGAGTTGTGTGTGACAATGTTGTGTGTGAAAGAGTTGTGTGTGACAATGTTGTGTGTGAGAGAGTTGTGTGTGACAATGTTGTGTGTGAAAGAGTTGTGTGTGA
>BGPT01000673.1:161889-174389 GCA_003297045.1 Symbiodinium sp. clade C Y103
TTGTGTGTGACAATGTTGTGTGTGAGAGAGTTGTGTGTGACAATGTTGTGTGTGAGAGAGTTGTGTGTGACAATGTTGTGTGTGAAAGAGTTGTGTGTGTCAATGTTGTGTGTGAGAGAGTTGTGTGTGACA
Organism: Symbiodinium sp. clade C Y103; assembly: GCA_003297045.1. NCBI lineage: Eukaryota > Dinophyceae > Suessiales > Symbiodiniaceae > Cladocopium > Cladocopium sp. clade C. The sequence continues at coordinate 162,022 of BGPT01000673.1, forward strand.
ATGTTGTGTGTGAGAGTTGTATGTGAGAATGTTGTATGTGTGAGAGTTGTATGTGAGAATGTTGTGTGTGAGAGAGTTGTGTGTGACAATGTTGTGTGTGAGANGTGTGAGAGTTGTATGTGAGAATGTTGTATGTGTGAGAGTTGTATGTGAGAATGTTGTGTGTGAGAGAGTTGTGTGTGACAATGTTGTGTGTGAGAGAGTTGTGTGTGACAATGTTGTATGTGTGAGACAATGTTGTATTATGTGTGAGGGGAGGAGGGAGGACGCGGGAGGAGGAGCAGAAGGCGGCGGGAGGTGCAAAGAAAAAACACAAAAGTAAGAATACAGATCTAGCACGGTCCGGTGCTTGCACCAGTTCGGCATGACACTTCTGCTGTGCTGCTTTCTCAGCAGGGATGGTAGCATTTTGGAACGAGAATCTTGATTCAGCGTAGCGTTGAACAAGAGAAGGCTCTTGCGTTTGCTGGTGCCTGGGGTAAAGGCACAGTACGACACGTGCGATGTTCAACGCTGCACTTGAGGTTGTTCCGTGTGATTTCCAGCCCAATGCTGACGGCCCAATGACCCAACGCTACAAACAACGCAGAGAACAAAGCAAAAATAATAAAGGACCAGGAACAAGAATACTAAAGACATCGACAACCTGATTTCAAGATATTTCAAGAACATTCCCAAACACTAGGCCAAAAAGGAGTCATCGCTGCAAACGAACCCACAAAGGCAGGAAACCTCAGCAAACAGGGTACATTGGCACATTCAGAATCGCAAAAAAATAGAAAGACTGCACCTTGTACGCATCATCCGCAAATACCTGTCTCTCATGGTCTCTCTATGCTTTCTCACACTCTGGAATCCAACTGCAATGTAGTTCAAGTCAGTGACACGCCTGCTTCTTGACCTACTGCACTACAAAAGTCACCTTCTTCTTGACCTAATTACTCCTGAGTCATCCTAAGTCTCCTCAGCTCATGCTCAACGCGGATAGCGAACCATAACCAAACTCTCTTCTCCAACACACACCTACAAAACGCACCTAAATTGGGAGACCTACCCCATCCAGCGGATCCAGCGGCTCCCAGAAGATGTACAACTCATGTTTGCCTTGATGACCTTTTTTCGTTCGCGCAAACACTTCAAAAGAAATCGCAAACCAAGTGCAAACACAGCCGCATCGCTGGCTAAAAAACTTTGCCATCTCGTCAAGTGGCAGCCAAACCGCCACCACTCCCACCAGTGACACTTGCGGATTGCACGCCCTTCTGCATGTCACCTTTCTGAATCTCACAGGTGGCTAGACATGGGGCACAGACAATCCGCACAGCATTGCGACAACGTCCGTAGCAGAGCGTCTAAAGAACGATCCCCTTGAGCCTAGAAGGGACGCAAGCGAGGCATCTGCAACTTGCGGATGAAACCAGAGGGCAAGGAAGTTTCCTGGATGCGCAGGTATTTTTCAGATCCCAAACCCCTAGACATTCACCAATTCACCTAAGTTCGAGCTTTAGAACTTCTGGTGCCTGTTGAGTTTGATACAGTGCCATCTCAAGCCACTTCTGCATCCTGCTTTCATGTAGAGGCGCGCATCAGGTAGATGGTCTTGCGAAAGCAGGTCCAAACCCAGCACAGATGTGAAGGACAGAAACGCCAACCTGCAGCGAAGTTAAGAGTGCCAGGAGGTGTCCAGAGTCCAGTCCCACAGACAAAGAGCTTGGCAGAGTTGTGTTTCATGTTTTCAACGCCGAATGAACGGCTTTCGCAGACCTCAAACGGCATTCAGAAACTAAGTTTTTCGACTGCAAGAATACAAGAATGGCTCCGAATGACCTATGAGCATCTATGGGCCCCAAAATTCCAGGATCGTCCCGTGCTAAGAACACTGATATCTTCCAATTTGCAGCCAGCAACAGAAGGCAGGCCAAACGAGAAAAATTACCATCCATCTGCATCAAGACCACAGCTGCAGGTAACAAACATCGCCGCAAGAGTTGCAGTGCCACATGAAACTTTCCTGACCTCAGAGCCAAAAGAGATCAAAAGAGAAGGCAGTTGGAGGTGGGCCCCAAGTTCCACAACGACTTCTGGTTGAAAGAAACATCGGGGAACTCAACTGAACTCACAGGGACAGAATCAATATGGAATGCCCAAACTCAATCTATCAATCCCTCACAACTATTGATATCTGCAAAGCGTTAGCAATTGGAATGCTAAGGTTGCTATGGTCTTTTACAAGTCACAACGAAGAAATGACCAACAGAATCGCAATGACTGCCCCAAACTTCATTGAATCCCAAGATCCTTCCCTTGCGTGGATCATCCGGTTTCCCAGAATTCGATCCATCCTGAATATGCAAACCATGAGGCTTTAAACAGTTTTGATCTGAAGACATCGCATGAGGCATCGACATGACCACCAACCAAGCAATAGTGACACCTGTCGCCATGTAGAAGCAAAGCTCCGTCTGCAGGACTGGTTCCAGGTACTTCAATGAGCACAATAGCGCTGCATCCGCAAAGATGGAAAGGAGCACCAAGCCATTCATGCCTACAGGGACCCTATAGGGACCCTACAGGGACATTCATCGTGAATTTTGACTTTCACAACTTTCACCGATCAATATCTATGACAGTGCCGCATTTCCCGTCGCAGCTGCGCAGACTGCAACCATCTGATAAACCATTCACAAGGCTGGTCATGATTGCAAGAGCATTGGCTCCCATTAGATCTATCAGATCTATCTGTCCTGTGCCTGCGGTTGTTTTGGGATTGACAGAGGAAGTTCTGCGCAAGTTCACCAAAATTGTCAACCAGAGGAATTGATCATGTTTCAATGTTTCAATAGATCTGAGGCACTCCTGAAATCGTCCACGCCAAAAATGTTGAGCCAAACCCAGAAAGAAAAGGACAAGAGAAGAAATCATTCGCATTGTTTCCAGGCACCTGAAACTCGCATCGTGTTCAAGTGTGCAGGTGGTGCACCACTGCTCCCCGAGCCCTTTTTCACCTCGCAACAGGGGCACTAACGCCCCAAAACAAACACCCGGGTCACTTGGACTTTCCGAAAAACCTGTTCTGGGTTTCGAAAAGAAGTGTTCTACCAGAAGAAAATCACAACCTTTTACCTTTTTGAAGTTTCTCAGACCAGTGACCAGATTTTCAAGTTGAGGAACCTGTACCGTAGCAGTACCAACCGTTGGATTTTCATGTGCGGAATTTCATAACTGATTTTCTTGCCAAGGCCGCCCAGAAACGCCCGCCATGAATCCTGGCAAGTCACCAGCGCGATGAGAAAAAAGATTGCCACCACCAATGCGAAGGTCCACAATGCGTATGAAGCCGAAGGCAGTAAGAAAGGCAACAAACACAAAGCTAACCACAACACAATACGTATCCAAATCGGCCTGGGTGTCGCAGGACGTGGTTCTTCGAACTTGTGTTTCTTTTGGGGCACTTTTGTAATTTGTTCCCACCCATTACGTAATTTGTTACCTGCGTCCGGTGTGGTGAGCTTGGTGTTCTCAATTTAACTCGATTCCTTTGTCTGATCTTTACCTTCTCACACAACCTGATATTGTATGTATATATATAATAAAAAATATATATATATATGTATTTCTCTTTACGTACCGGACATCGTCCACAAGCGGGAAACACAAAGTGAAAACCCAACGAAAAAAACTAAAGCAGGGTCTTGCCAGAAAAAGGGAACCTGTTTGCAAGTATTCCCTGTCTGTCTCAGAAGTTTGTAAATAATAGCAATATACTGATCCTTGGTTTCACCGCATGTGCCGAAGCGTCCTAAAAATTACCTTATTGCATTTGTCACATCTCCTCACCCTCTTCATGCCTTTGGAGACCAGCCTGCTATCTGGATCTAGTTCTATGATAAAATGAAATATAATATAATGCAATGTCTTCCAAACCGAGTGAATCATGGCAGATCATTATCCTTACCAGCGGCTACCAGCGTTCATCTCGCGTCGAGTGGCAGCAGGATCAGGCCCCACGCAGGCAGCAGCACAGCGAAGATGCTCGCATACACAAGCCTCAGACGGTGACGCCGATGTTCATGCGGATCATGGCGCTTCAAGAGGCCTTCCCCGAAGCAAATTCAAAGCTGCGCTGGAAAAAATGACTTGATCTCACTTTCAGAATTTCATCGAATTCCGAATTCCTCTACAATCTCAAAAAGCTTCTTGGCTTTGTGGCAATTGGAATTAGAAGGGAGCCCAATGTGTTTGCCCCAGAATCCCCATTCGCCATTTATGGTCATGAACCAAAAGGAAAAGGCGAAATAACATCAATTAACTAGCAGCTGCCAGTGGCTTCAGGGGGTATTCAGAAAATACCCGAAATTTTCACAGAAACCCATCAAGCATTCGATCACCTTTGTCACCTGGCAGTGGTTAATCACAGCGACAAGGAACGTCTTGTAGGTGTCCCAGAAAGTCAACAGGATAAACAGCTCTCCAATGCCTCAGGCACCCATTGGCTTCCATGTATATTGGTGATTTAAGCGAGCTGGCTAGCATCAGTACTTGGGGGTGCAGCTTTCATGGGTATAACTATGGTAATAAAGCCCATAAGTTGGGGTATTGCCCGTGTAATTATGGCTATATATACCGTAAACCTCAACTGCACCCCCAAGTATTGCCGCATTTGAACGGAGATCTTTGAAGCGTTCTGTGCTTCCGGGTGCCTATGCTTTGTTCGCACCACCTAGATTCCGCCGGGTGGCTATTCAGGGCATCTTTGGTCGAATCCCACGCCTCTCTCCTCAAATCTTCGAGGCTTTCGCAATGCAGGAACGCTGTCCGCAGGAACCTTGCAACATAGGCTGTGCTGATTTCATTAGGCGCAAGAAAAAAGAAAGCGGAAATGGAAACTATGCTTGGCTTCTTTGCAGATGTCTTGCGAATCTCCTGGAAAAGCCCATTTCTTTTGACGGCTTCAAGAATTTAACTTTGACCAGACCCCAGGAATCTCCTTCAAATCCAGAGATGATATCATGGATCAGGGAGAGGCCAAATGTTTGCCATCCAAATCAAAACAGCATGACTGCTGCCACTTGAAACATTTTCGGACAATTTCAAAAGTGGCACTTGATGGTGACGGCCAAATCAAAACTTTGGAATCAATCGGCCCCGCTGTCTGAAGTGTTCTCCCTTCAACATTAAAACTGATTGTCGAGCTTGAAAAGCTCTTCAAAGCAGGAACGTCAGCCACGAAAATGGCACCGATCAGGTATACAATATTATATATACAGCATACATACACATCCTATAAACCAACTAAGTTCAGCCTGTCCAACCGATAAACTAATTGCAAATAGTGTTCCACAGAGACATACAATTTATGGTGATATCATCCTCGCACTGCGGCCAAATTGATTGATCCTTGAATTTGTTGTGATTTTGTGAAACAGGTGGGTTTCTCTGAAAATGGGCCATCTTCTATAGTATGGAAAGTGATGGTTCAGCATCAAAATGGTGTTTTTTCAAACATTTTCAGACACACGCAGGCATTTTCGTTCTTCCCAGAAACTCCAGGGCGCGAACCAATGTGACAATGGCCAGGAGACTTGCCTTGGGACAAGCTCAGCCTCTAGTATCAATGGATATGATGCATAGATTAACAAAATGCACTCAGGAAAAGGAAGGAATCACCTTGTAACCATGATTTGCCGGGGTATAGGATGGTGCTGTTACTTAAGGTTCCTCCTTTCAAGTGTTTACATACAAGCCCCAACAGGTTCGTACGGAGTCTGTCACAGATGATTGTGGGACCATTGCACAGCAAGCTTTCACTTTCTCCCTCAATGCCCGCTAAGTTGATGCTGCAACTGCAACTTGGCCACTGAAACTGCAGTGAAGAGCATCCACAAATCCCACATGAAGAGTCTCACCTGAAAGTTACAAGAACGCGCGTGACATTGTTATGTTGAAGAAATTCTGCAGCTACCCCTCCGTAATCCAGCGTGGCAAGCTGGGAAATTCCCGAACTAACTAAATGCAGGATTTTCCAGCAACATGGAACTGAGGACACCGGACGGAGGGTAGAGAAATCCGCGTTCCATCTGTGCCGTGGTATGCCATGGTCAAGGTAGTTGGATTGTATACATTGTATATCCTTTTGGGGGATGGTCATCAATTCGGGAGCCTGGCAGCCCAGCACAATCCTGATCCGCTGCACGAAATCTGCTTGCCTTTCCTGGCGCAGACCTTTGACAACGGCGGGCAAGCGGTAGACAGAGATCAGCAACAGCAGCCCCAGCACCAAAGTTCCATAGTCCTCCGTCCAGTGGAAACTCCATGTGGATTAAATTGATTTAAACGGAGGATACTGCAGATACCAAAAAAACGTTTTCATGGGACATGATGATCATGAAAGTTTATGAAGTTTTGGGGTACATTTAGGGGACCCCATTCTCGCAAAAACAACATATTAGGGTTGCGGTTGCAACATGTAGGTTATATAATTTATATACCCGATGGATACCGGAAATCGTTTTTTCATGATTTGGTACGATTGTCACCCTGAACGAGAGTAGGGTTCGTGCATGCGCATGTTTCAGAGGACGCGGAAAACAGCAACCACACTATTAGAAGCTGTGACCATAGACGTTGCTTTCATGCCGCGCACCAGAATCCCGAATTGAATCATTTTGGTCCATGTTGAGTGGATTTGGAAGCCCAGTTGTCTGCATGTCCCCAAAGTCTAGTCTTGAGTACCCCAGTGAAGGATCCAGAAACGTACCACAGGATCCACAGGTCAGAGTCCTTCAAGACTTCAAAAGCAAAGATCTGCACTAATCGCCTCCAGCACTAAGCACAGCTGCAACATTCTACAGCTCAACATGTTTTAGCGCCAAAATGGTGGGGGTCCTGGACAATCTCGCTCACTTCATAGGTCATAGGGAGCGTGGTACCCCCAAATGACATGTCCGAATGGGAACGCACCTGTCATGCCCCCTGGACCATCAACATCTTCAGCCAGCAAAGTTGATCCACAGAAGGCTAGCTACTAGCTTCCAGTAAAAACATTGTTCCAATCTGTATGTGATGTTTCAACCAGATTCTGGTCTCAGATCATCCCTGAATCTGTGGAAAAGCTGTACTCAGATGCGCCTATGTTCGGACAACGGCTTTCGACATGCACTGCTTAGAAGACCGGCATCGTTGGGGCTGTTGAATTCGACGCTGGCAGCCTGGAGTGTCAGCGACACGTAGCAAACAGTTCTTAGGGTTAGGACCTCGCAAGTCACAGACTCAAAGTCAAGAGGCTAGAGCTCGGGAACAAAAAACAAGCCTGATCAAAATACAAACAACAAACCAACAATTTTTCTGATGTGTGATGTTTCTAGTGACTTGTATTGAACTGGTAACTAGTTTGTTTTTGTTTGCGTGTGTTCTGATTATTTTGTTCGTGTATTTGTAGCATAAACACGGAGGGGGAGGCACGTTTTGTGGATTCTTGGAGCCTCCCGCCTTCCTCCTGGCCCCCTGTTTCCCCAACCCGATTGTGTTTGCGGACGTTTTTTCCTGATGTGTGTGTTTTCTACACTTTGCTACTAATCATTTGCTTATTTCTTTGGAAGTTGATGTTTTGCTAATGTTTAATTGATGGATATTGATTGTATGCTCTGTGTGGGCTTTTTGGACTCGCAATACCAGGGTGACGACTGTGACGACTAAAGTTTTGAACAGGGATCAACGAGCCCTTTGGAAACGCATTTTGACCAGTTTCAAATGCTAATGACATTTGACATCCCGATTCCATGGTCCCAAATGTGTGATTTCATCCCCTGCAAGTACAATGGTTTATGATGGCTTACATGCTTTTAAACAGTCAACAGGGGATGAAAATGATCTCGGGTCATGTTTGGCTGTTGCAAGGCTGTTGCAAGCCTGTTGCAACCATACAACTTCGAGGCACTTCAAGGCCCACTGGGCATCTCACCTTTTTCCCCAGGAGACCGTAGCCACCTAGGGGACCATAGGTGCCCAAGTCAGAAGGGTCAGCTTGCGAACCTTCGAACAGCTTCGAATAGCTTCGAATAGTTTCGAAGCTTCCGCGCCTGCACTTCTGCTGCCAAAGTCAATAACAACTCGTCCGCGCGGCTTTGAGCACTGGCGATCTTTTCCAAGGACAACGCCTGGGGCGGGCCACCTGATGGTACCCTGGAGGTTGGTCTGAAACTGCATGCTAAGGTTTTCCTGGTTGTGTCTAAAAATGTGAATCTGGAAAAAAGTGGAATCAGTAGTATTAATACAACACATGTTTCTGCATTACTTTGTCTGATTCCAAGTTCATCTCATCCTGTCTAGCTTGTCAGGTCTGATCCATTTCAATCGCTGCTTATCTCATACAATCCTCTGAGTCCAAAAAAAATCCACCTTGTCTTACCTTACCTCATCTACATACTGCACACACATAGATTAGGTTGCAACAAGAGACATTGCAGGTCATTTACAATCTAATCACACGGCGTCGCCACAACAGAGGAGAGAGGGCAACATAGGGAACTGATAAACCCGTGGAAGATAAATAAGCGCTATAAACATGGATGCTTTGTTGGATAATTGCATATTTGCGTAAACCCTTATATTTTACCGAAAGTCTTGATGTCGTACAAACATTGCATGAAAATGCTGACTCGTGCCCAAAGCTGTACCAGCTGAACCCTGAAACGCCGTGTCAGGGTGATGGAGAGCATGGAGAATGCAAAATGCTCAAGATGTCGACTGTGGTAAATACATGGAAATACACTCTTAACCCGCCTTTTTGGGTAAGATGGCTCTTAATGCTCCGCGAATGGTCAAACGGAGTGAATTGGAGGCGCCGCTTTCATTGGGTTTACCATATTTTTTCGATAACTATCGGACGTTTTTCTCCAAAGGCCCATAGAAAATACCAAACAAATCACTTCAAGCTCGCGTGTGCTCAAAAAATTGGAGGCCTTGTCCCCCAACACCATGCAAGCTTTGGAAATCCTACGAGGCAGCGTGTGCCTGGAAGTCGTTCTGAGTGGTCAATCATGATGTTCCTACATTTGCCACATTCAAATGGCAAGTTTGAACATTTTTTAGCTATCCCCCATTTTCTTATACGCACAAATCCTTCTTTTCATGCGGTGTCCCTCTCGACTTTGGAATTTCCAAACTGATTCATTGATGGTTTTGGGTCAGGGAGCAGCGGGTGCAGCAGGTGGCACTTTTTTCCGACGAGGGGCATGCTCCTGCGGGTTGAAGGACTCCTTGAGCAATAGTAGATTTGCACCCAGTGTCAGCCCAGGCCAATAACTGGACACAGCGTTCTGCAAGCAGGAATAGTTCTTCCTGGTTGAAATTCTTCAAAAGCCATGAAACCGAAATGAAGCTTCTGGAGTATTTCAATCACTGACCACAGCTAAATGGCCCCAATTCCATGATTCCGACTGATCTGTGGACTCTATGGACATGTGCGTGCTACGTATACCTGATCGACATGCGTCAAAAGGCAGATCCCAAAAGAAACGCTCAACCAAAAGACTCACCCCCAAGGCATCGATGAATGAAATGGGTCAAAAGTTAAAGGATAGGCGGGCACGGCGGGCAGAATGATTAAGATCTCTGGGTCACTCTGGATCAAAACTGAGAAATGATTCGAATTCTAAGAAATTCCAAACAAATCCCAAGGGAACAAATCCCAAGGGATCATCCATGGAAGAATTTCCGCATCCTTAGCCAGGACTCACTTTCTCCACAAAAGCCATAGCCACTTCATCGTTTGAGGCTTGTAGCTCTGACACCAGTCCCATCTCACCATTTTTGCCCGGCATAGGCAACTGCCCAAGCAGCTTGGCTGCCACATCCTGAAGCTTCTCCGAAGTCCTGGTGAAATGGATGACAAACTGTATGAAGCGATCTTCATTCTGTGGAGTTCAAGATCTTGCCTTCTTGGTCTTAAAACAAGGTAGTACACACCTAGAACTATTATATATATATATATTTACTAAGGCCAGGATATGAGCGAGACTGCCCGTAGGCGACGGAGACAGAAAACACATAAAAAATCAAAAAATCAAAAACGCAAGAAACACAAGAAAATGACAGATGGTTTCCGAAAATCAAAAAAATCAAAAAGCGAAACACAGCAAAATGATAGTTGTTCTCGGAAAATTCAAAAATTCAAAAATTCAAAAACAAATAAAGACTTCAAACAGGAAAGCGCTTTGAAAAAATCCATTGCGCTCTCGGAAATTTCAAAATTCAAAAATTCAAAAAACGCAAAAAAAGGTATGCAGAATTCAAAAATTCAAAAAATCAGAAAAACACATATATATATATATATGTATCCTTTATAGCTGGTAACCTCATTTTTGGTTGAGAGTAAGTGAATACATATCAATCCAAATGTCGGCGTACCACCATTGGTTGGCTGGAAATGGAGGCAATTAGGTCGAACCCTTACCCCGGCCTTTGCCGTCCAAGAATGAACAGGCTAAAAAGGCACTTACAATGTAGACCCATCCTTTTGAATATGCACTGTTTTACACCTCTTGCCGTTCCAAAAAGTATGTTGACTACATCTTAGCTAAGAATTTGAATATGTACGTAGATGTATGTACAGTATACATTTACACATTTGAAAAATACGTCCCAAGCGCAATCAAAGCGACTAAACACAAACAAAAAATTGTCCTCCAATGACTCCGATCTGGGTAAATTATGACTCACCCAGCTGAAATCGGGTTTTTCTATGTTCTTCTTCGGATTGTTCATTCACCATCCTTTCCCCGTGACGTGACCCCATGTGGCCACATGGTCCTGAATGGTGGATCCTTGGCGGCAGCATTCAGCAGCGGTTCCAATTCACGACGGTAGATTTTTAACATGGCCTGGCGAAGGATTCTTCAGTGAGATCCGCTGTTGTGTTGTTTTTTCCCAAAAAAAGGGTGGCACCATCACCCCTCAATTTTTGTGTATATAACTATATATGTGTATCCAAGTTTTTGCACATATTTTCAAGGAAGTAAATTGATCATTACATATAATACATATATGATTTCATCCTTGATCATTTCAAGTCAAGTATTCTCGGCTCCAATCATAAAATCACCATCATCATCGTCGTCGCCGTCGTCGTCGTCCTCCTCATCGGCATCATCATCATCATCATCATCATCATCATCATCATCATCATCATCATCATCATCATCACCATCATCATCATCATGAACAATCATCATCACGAACCATCATCATCATGAATCATCATCATCATCACAAATCATCATCATCATCATCTTCTTCTTCTTCAGCATTATCATAAATCATCATCATCATGAATCATCATCATCATGAATCATCATCATATCATGAATCATCATCATCATCATCATCATCATCATCCTCATCATCATCATCATGAATCATCATCATCAACATCATCAGCAGCAGCAGCAGCAGGAGGAGGAACAGCAAGTTTGCACTGCAAGTCACCATAGGGATGCGTAATTAGCAAGTGTATCTGTTTCCGCACAGAAAAAATCGTACGGCAGGAGCCATAATACATACAATATTTAAATCCCGAGTTCTGTACGGTGTTTTCTCCATCACCGAACTTGTTGACCCAATTTCCCAAGAAACATGTTCTCCAGCCTGTTTTGGAGGGACACTTTCCCAGCCCCTCGGACATCAACTAGGCCTCCTTCACAAGCAGCAAGCTTGACAGCTGACGTGCTAAGGTGCCGCGCCAGACCTTCGGGAAGACAGGTCAACGACGTCTAAGAAGTGATGTTGCAGGAGACTAGGTTGAAGCATGACGAGGCTAAATTTGATCAGATGGTCATGGGCCATGGGGTCATGTTGCAAAGCTTTGAGGTATAGTCTCTTAGTGATTCTCTAATCCAAACATTTTGTGATGGATCAAATCAGGTCCTGCGCTTTCAGAGTTCTGGCCACGACTGGGACAAGAAATTTTCAGGGCAAATCTCAACAGTGGATGGTAACAGAAACCACACCTGCGAAGGGCGGCACGCAAAGTAGACGCACTGCACCAGGCGCCATGGCGCAAATGCTAGAAATAGGAAGAGTAGCAAATGCGCCACGTCCAGGACCAACTGCCAAAACTCGCCTGAGCCATTTCGGATCATCATGGACCATCCATCATCAAACCACAAATAGCCACGCATAGAGAAAACTGAGGGTAGTTGGCTTAGAACATCTCTTGTCAACCTGCTGTCCTCAAAAAACTTCTTCACAGGAGCTAACTTGCGATCAGCGCTTTGCCCTGAGCAAAGCTTCATCAACTGGAAGAGTTTCTTCCAATATTTTTTAAGTGTCGCGTTCCTTCAAAATATGGATGATCTTCCCTAACCACAAAC
>BGPT01000673.1:191106-207970 GCA_003297045.1 Symbiodinium sp. clade C Y103
TGTTGCTGTGGTTGCTGTTGTTGGTGTGTTGCTTTTGTTGCTGTTGTTGCTGTTGTTGATCTCTTTTATCTCAGTGAGTCGGGCCGGCGGCCTGGGGGGAAATGCTGCCCGTTTTTTTGTCGTACCAGTGATATAAAGATTTNATTTGAGGGTTTAGGGTTTCAAGGTTTGTGCTTTTGACGAAAATCAAACCATTACCAAAGCAAATTGTCCTCGAACCATTCAAGATCAACGCGGACCACAGCAGCTGACCAAACAGCAGGCGAAGACACAACAATTGACATGCAATCGGCACATCACTACAAGCAAGTGCAAGAACGCAAGACCAAAAAACATCATTTTTCAAAAAACGCGCCAAAAAACTTATCGAAAATCACAAAAAAAAAGACAAGTTCTGCAAGTTCGAACCTCCCAAAAATGCAACATACTTGCAAGTGCCGCATTAAAGATACATATCGGGCAAGTTAGATACAAGTNCATACACGACATAGACCTACTTGCAACTATAGTTAAACCATGTTGCAAATATAGTTAGCCCTACTTACAAGTAGGACAACTAGGGGGGCCCATCATTGATAGTGAACCAGTCAGCAACCAGTTATCACCCCAAGCGGGCTACCTTGATCCGCTTCGCGCAACAGAATGGGCCGTCCGAAGAAACGTCGACAGTCCTCCGCGCTTCAAATGTCGCCGAACCCTTTTGATGATGCACGGAGGTCACAAGGTACACATGATGCCGGTTACAGTACTGAGGGTGTCTTTCAAAATTTTGTGCACCCAAATGGGATGGTTTACCAATAGAAATGGATCAGAATCGTCTAAAATCTCCTTGGTTTTATCCCGACCTATATCAAAGTGAATATTTACAGAAAGTGAATATGGACAAGCCGTCCAGACATGGATGTGAACAGCATGGTACTAGCCACAAATATTCGTATCCTTGTGCGGATTTATGAGTCATTCATATGCAGGCTACTGTCGAAAATGTCTGAAGTCGCTCCGTGTCAATCCTATCATCTAATAGCACAGCGGCATATCTTGGATCGTGCATGCTTCCTTATGCCGAAAATATCCAGAAGCTAATCAAAACATATCAAAGCTAGGCCCTTCTCAATCTTCTCAACACCTGTTCCTTGAAATGGTTGGCTGATTCAAAAAATCCTGCGTCGTACTTTCAACTTGAACTCAGTCAATGCATTCAATGCCAACTGTGGTAAGATATGGCCAGGTGTAGCAAGCTGCTGAGCAGTTCTAGCTAACCTCAATGACCGGAAACGTGGCATTCCACCACAGGGTTCACAAGATCATGTGATTTATCAATGTGGAATCTGGATGAGCAGTGGGCTCATGGGTGACAAGTGTATCCCGAAACTTCTGTCTCAGTATGGGTTTGTCTGAAAATGGTGGAACCCCCCCAAAGAGAAAATGCCCATTTAGTAGGGAAAATGAGGATCGATGATGATCGTCCATCAAATTTGGGGATACCATCCATGTTATATTTATCCAAACCCATCGTATTTCAGCCTTCGCCCGTCCTGCAGTGCAGCCTCCAATGTCATGGGGCAAACCTGCGGCAAATTACAGCAGAATGTGACTGAATTTCTCCAGTCTTGTGACATCGCTACAACTTGATACTTGAACAAACATTTGATGGCGCTGCAGAATTTCTGCAGCCCCAAAATCCTTAGTTACCAACAGTCGCCCATGCATACTTTTTGCATGGCAAATCCACTGGCACAGGATGAAGTACATATGAAACAGCATACGTTTCATCTAACTGGTGTTTTAGAAGTAAGGTAGAAAGGACAAATGCTGCCAGTATGTGTATGTGTGTGTTCAACCTACTGACATAGGCTCCTCTTCGGCATTGCAATCGGATGATTCACGTCAGGTGAGAACAGGATTGATTTTGCCAATCTACCACTTAGTCAAAGAATCAGCGAAAATATCTTAGAGATTCGTATTAATTAGACATATCTGAGGACCATAGAACCCCTTTGATCCCATGTGGGACGCATTGCCCACAAATCTGCAAACTTCTACAGTCACCCCTCTGGTTTGTGCCTGCGGCCGCAGCCAACTGGATAGACCAGACAAAGAGCGGGAAAAACGAGCATCACAGAGGATCACAGCACCATAGTCCTTTCCTCGGCGCTGGACATTCTCCGTGGAAATCTTTGCCACTTGCATGTCGACGCTTTGTGGGAAAAATCCCACCAAATAAAGGACAACGTGAAGTCCCACACTGTGCTGCTTTCATGATTGGGAAAGCCTCCAAGAAACATTTGATGTTTGGCTCCACCGAGAGGACTGATCAATTTGTGACCATGTTCGGATAGAGATGACTCACAAAAGGTTTGACAGCACCAACCAACTGCAGCAACATCGTGTGTAGTTCTTTGTCTGCAAAGGATCAGACTAGACTGTTGTTTTAGGTAGGCGACACCACCAAGATCGACGCCTGGTCTGTTTTCGGCAACCCTTATAGTACCTATTAGTACCTTATAGTGTTTTTCCCAAATGCGTAGCAAAGGGTACTCGTTTTACCTTGGGGGTCTGGGGGTTGGGCTGTGTTCGTTTCATGTGGCCCAACCGTTCGCAACCGTCCTCTGTCGTCGTTTTGTTCTCCGTAAGGCCGTGTCTATGGGGAAAGCTGCAAAAGCGTTCCTTTGTGCACGGTTCAGGCGTGTCGAAACGTCGTTTCGCGTGGCAGGTGTGGAACTTTGTGACATTCCAACATGTTCCATGACGTGACGAAAATCGTTTCGTGTGGCAGGCGCAATACTTTTGCGTCATGTTCAAAAGATGTGTTTCATGTATCGTGGCAGGCGCAGCACTTTGGACACCTCCATGGTCATTTATCGTGGCAGGCGCAATACTTTAGACGTGTCGTGTTGCGTGTTTGTTGCGAAAGGCATTGTCAGGGCCGCGTCAAGTGGGGAGAACGCGCAAATCGTGTGGCAGGGGTGGGATTTACTGAGATGTGATGAAAATTGACGGAAACCTCGTACGAAATGCTCGTTTTGGAGCTTTGCAAAAAGGTCGGAACGTCGTTTTGTGTGGCAGCCGTGGCACTTTGTGACATTCCATCATTTGCGATGTGATGAAAATTGACGGAAACCTCGTACGAAATGCTCGTTTTCAGCTTTCCAACATGTCTTCTCTCGATTCTCTGGAGTTCCTGTCATGTCGCCGTGCCTTTGGGGAAAGCTTAAAAAGCTCTCGTTTTTGGAGGTTTCCGAAGAGGTTGTCACGTCGTTTTGTGTGGCAGGCGTGGCACTTCGTGAGATTTGCACGTGTCTGGAAAAAGTGTCGAAAACCGTTTTGTGTGGCAGGCGCAATACTTTTGCGTCATGTTCAAAAGATGTGTTTCATTAATCGTGGCAGGCGCAGCACTTTTGAGACCTCCATCGTCATTTTTCGTGGCAGGCGCAGTACTTTAGACGTGTCGTGTTGCGTGTTTTTTGCGAATCTCAGTGTCAGGGCTGCGTCAAGTGGTGACAATGTGCAAATCTTGTGGCAGGCGTGGGACATTCTCGAAACTTCATTTTGCGTGGCAGGCGCAGCATTTGGTGCAGATCCGTCGAATGTGGAACGTCATTTTGCGTGGCAAGCGCAGTATTTGCTGCAGTTGCATCCCCACCACTTTAGAAATGACCCTTCCAGTCTCCGTTCTACACTTTCCACAACACACTTGACAGTCAACACACTCCACACTCCACATCCCACACTCTACACTTCACACTCCTCACTCCGCACCCCACACTCTACACTTTACACTCCACACTTCACACTCCACACTCCACACTTTACACTTCACACTCAACACTTTACACTTCACACTTTACACTTCACACTCCACACTCTACACTTCACACTCCACACTCCACACCCCACACCCCACACTCTACACTCCACACTCTACACTTCACACTTTACACTCCACACTCTGCACTTTACACTTTACACTTCGCACTTGACAGTCAACACACTCCACACTCCACACTCCACATCCCACACTCTACACTTCACACTCCACACTTCACACTCCACACTTNCGCACTTGACAGTCAACACACTCCACACTCCACACTCCACATCCCACACTCTACACTTCACACTCCACACTTCACACTCCACACTTCACACACCACGCTCTACACTTTACACTCCACACTCCACACTTCACACTTTACACTTCACACTCCACACTCTACACTTTACACTCCACACTTCACACTTGACAATTGACACTTTCCACTTCACACATTGCACTCCACACTCCACACTTCACACTCCACACTCTACACCCCACACTCTACACTTTACACTCAAAACTTGACACGCCACACGTCACACTTCACACTGCACACTTTACACTCGACACTCCACACTTCACACTCTACACTTCACACTCCACACCCCACACTCTAAACTTAACACTCCACACTTTACACTCCACACTTTACACTTCACACACTACACTTTACACTTGACACTTCACACTTTACACTCTACACTTCACACTCCACACTCCAAACCCCACACTCTACACTTTACACTCCACACTTCACACTTTACACTTTACACTTCGCACTCCACATCCCACACCTTACACTTTCCACTCCACACTCCACACTTCACACTTTACACTTCGCACTTGACAGTCAACACACTCCACACTCCACACTCCACATCCCACACTCTACACTTCACACTCCACACTTCACACTCCACACTTNCGCACTTGACAGTCAACACACTCCACACTCCACACTCCACATCCCACACTCTACACTTCACACTCCACACTTCACACTCCACACTTCACACACCACGCTTTACACTTCACACTCCACACTCCAAACCCCACACTCTACACTTTACACTCCACACTTTACACTCCACACTTCACACTCCACGCTTCACACCCCACACTCTACACTTTACACTCCGCACTCCACACTCCACACTCCACACCCCACACTCTACACTTTCCACTCCACACTCCACACTTGCCATCCCCTTCTACACTTCACACTCCACACGCCGCACTCTCCACACTTCACACTCCACACTCCACATCCCACACTCAACACTTCACACTCCACACTCCACATCCCACACTCTACACTTCACACTCCACACTCCACACTTCACACTCCACACTCCACACTTTACACTCCACACTCCACATCCCACACTCTACACTTCACACCCCACACTCCACACCACACACTCTACACTTCACACTCCACACTTCACACTTCGCACTCCACATCCCACACCTTGCACTTTCCACTCCACACTCCACACTTCACACTTTACACTTTACACTTCACACTCCACACTCCAAACCCCACACTCTACACTTTACACTCCACACTTTACACTCCACACTTCACACTTCACACTTTACACTTCAGACTCCACACTCTACACTGTACACTTCACACTCTACACTTTACACTCGACACTCCACACTCCACACCCCACACTCGACATTTTACACTCCACACTCCACACCCCACACTCTACACTCTACACTCCACACTTTACACTGCACACTCTACACCTTACGCTTCACACACTACACTTTACACTTGGCACTTCACACTTTACACTCTACAATCAACACTCTCCACACTTTGCACTTCACACTCCACACTCTACACTTTGCACTTCACACTTGACACTCCACACTTCACACTCTACACCTTGCACTCAACACTACAGACTTTGCACTCCACACCCCTCACTATTCACTCTTCACTTTACACTCCACACTTCACACTCCACACTCCACACTTTACACTTCACACTCTGCACTCTACACTTCGCACTTTACACTTCACACTCTACACTTTACACTTGACACTTCACAATTACACCTCACACTTTACACTCTACACTCCACACTCTACACTTCACACTTTACACTTCACACTCTGCACTCTACACTTTACACTTCGCACTTGACAGTCAACACACTCCACACTCCACATCCCACACTCTACACTCCACACTCCACAGTTTACACTCCACACCCCACACTTCACACCCCACAGTCTACACTTTACACTCCACACTCCACACTTCACACTTTACACTCCACACTCCGCACACCACACCCCACACTCTACACTCCTAACTTCACACTTTACACTTTACACTTCACACTCTACACTCCATACCCCACACTCTACACTTCACACTCCACGCTCCACACCCCACACCCCACACTCTACACTTCACACTTCACACTTGACACTCCACACTTCANTCCATACCCCACACTCTACACTTCACACTCCACGCTCCACACCCCACACCCCACACTCTACACTTCACACTTCACACTTGACACTCCACACTTCACACTCCACAGTCCACACTTTACACTCAACACTCCACACTCCACACTTCACACTTTACACTTTACACTTCACACTCCACACTCCACACTTCACACTTTACACTCAACACTTTACACTCCGAACTCCACACTTCACTACCCACACTCGACACTGTACACTCCACACTTGACACTCCACACTCCACACTTCACACTCTATACTTTACACTCAACACTCCACACTCCACACTCCAAACCCAACACTCTACACTTCACACTCCACACTCCACACCCCACACTCTACACTCCACACTCCACACTCCACGCTTCACATCCCACACTCTACACTTCACACTCCACACTCCACACTTCACATCCCACACTCTACACTTCACACTCCACACTCCATACCCCACACTCTACACTTCACACTCCACGCTCCACACCCCACACCCCACACTCTACACTTCACACTTCACACTTGACACTCCACACTTCANTCCATACCCCACACTCTACACTTCACACTCCACGCTCCACACCCCACACCCCACACTCTACACTTCACACTTCACACTTGACACTCCACACTTCACACTTCACACTCCACACTTCACACTTTACACTTCACACTCCACACTCTACACTGTACACTTCACACTCCACACTCCACATCCCACACTCTACACTTCACACTCCACACTCCACATCCCACACTCTATACTTCACACTCCACACTCCACACTTCACACTCCACACTCCACACCCCACACTCTACACTTTACACTCCACATTCCACACTTCACATCCCACACTCTACACTTTACACTCCACACGCCACACCCCACACTCTACACTTTACACTCCACACTTCACACTCCACATCCCACACCTTACACTTTCCACTCCACACTCCACACTTCACACTTTACACTTTGCACTTCACACTCCACAATCCACACCCCACACTCTAAACTTTACACTCCACGCTTTACACTCCACACTCCACACTTCACACTGCACACTCTACACTTTACGCTTCACACACTACACTTTACACTTGACACTTCACACTTTACACTCTACAATCCACACTTCACACTTTACACTTTACACTTCACACTCTGCACTCTACACTTTACACTTCACACTTGACACTCCACACTTCACACTCTACACCTTGCACTCAACACTACACACTTTACACTCCACACACAACACTCATCACTTTATACTCCACATTCCACACTTCACACCTTACACTCCACACTCCACACCCGAAACTCTACTCTTTACACTTGCCCTTTAACACTCCACACTCCACACTCCACACTTCACATGCCACACTCTACGCTTTACACTCCACACTCCACATTCTACACTTTACACTCCACACTCCACACTTCACACTTTACACTTCACACTCCACACTCTACACTTTACACTTCACACTCTTCACTTGACCCTTGCCCTTTTCCACTCCACACTTCACATCCCACACTCTACACTACACACCACACACTCCACATCCCACATCCTACACTTTACACTCCTCACTTTACACTCCACACTCCATACTTCACACTTTATCCTTCACACTCCACACTCTACACTTCACACTTCACACTCTACACTTGACACTTGCCCTTTTCCACTCCACACTTCGCATCCCACACTCTACAGTACACTACACACTCCACACTCCACACCCCACACTTTACACTGTACACTCCACACTTTCCACTGCACACTTCACACTCAACATTCCACCCTTTACACTCTACTCTACACTTTGCACTCAACACTCTTCCCTTCACACTTTACACTCCCCACTCCCCACTCTAAAAAAATAACTGTCACTGCCGACGTCGCGCTTTTCATTCTTCGATGCTTACTTTTCCCATCTAGCAGAGCTTCTCGCCGACGTATGCAGCAAGTGACCTAAAGTGTTTTTATAATAGTTGTTTGTTGATGTGACCATCCTTCTTCCTCCTGTTTGTTTATGTGTCGTTTTGCGTGATCTGCATTCGGGTTCATTGGTTGGTCTTGTTTAGGTTGTTTTTGATGTGTCCGTGTTTGAATGGTTGTTTGGGTGGTTTTGGGGAGGGGTTGAGGGGGGTTGGAGTTGGGGGCGATGTTTCTGTCCTGTGTAAATGTTGGGCATTGTCATCGCCACCCAAAGTTCTCATGTTTTTGATGACCCAATCCCATGGTTACCCGTTGCAAGCACATGATTGCTTACTACTTCTCGATATTTATTATATAAGAACTTCAGCACTCAGAAGAAAATTAGGAGCTCTTCCGATCATGATGGTGTCGCCTGGCTTGTTTTACAGTCAATGGCACTCACAGACTCCTCCAGTTTCAAATTTCTTGCTGAACATTTAAATCAAATGAGTGGGGGCAGCATGTCAAGAGCATATGGTTCAAGTCGATAACATGGGGTAACCAGTTTTGACCAAAACGCAACTGACAAACAAGTGTGGGTCCAGGAATGGTACAAGTAGGCGTAAATACTTGGGCGTGTCTGAAAATGTGGAATAGCCAAACTGTAAATTCTTTTGAGAAAGGTGATCACAAACCACTGGATTTCGGACGACAACATTTTCAATAGTTTTCAAACAAGCCTGTTGTTTCCAGCTGAGCGCAGGTTTTTCCATGGTCTTCCAGTAGTGGTCTGCTGCTGCAGCGCATCTGTGCTGCGAGTGCCACAGAGGAAACACGAAGTGCAACCCAAGAAAAACAACATGTTTCGCACATTCCTGCACGTTTTTCATTCATACTTAATGTTCATTGTAAATCACAAGTTTCTGAATTTGTCTTTAGTCTTTTGGTTTCTGAAGCGTTCAGTTCAGTAGTGTCAAGTTTCTCAGTAAGTAGTCAGGCCAGGTTGATTTGGATATCTGAAGAATCCTGGGGTACAACAAGATGAGTACAAGTGACACCCACTACGCATTCCGCTCAATCCTCAAGGCCTTATGCATTGTTTATCCTTGGAATGTTGATCGTTCCATAGCAAAACCATCACCACACAGGCCCCACAAAACATCAAACAATAACATCCTAAGGCCCTTTGCCCAAAAAAAGGCGCACCATTGAGCCGAAGTTCGATGTCGAATTACTCGACCCAATGTCTGGTTCACGGCACGCATGGCCTCACGATGATACCAACATTGCCCTTGGCCTTGTGCCTGAAGATTCAGGAAATCCTGACCAAGCACAAAACCGCAACGGGAAGAGGACATTTGTTTTGTCGGAAAATTGGGTACTTCCAAAATTGGCTGGTTACACTGGGGTGTGCCCGTGATTTAAAAGAACAAGTGTGAAGTATCTACCATTTTTAGATGGACCGATATCAGGTGCAACCCGGAGGCCACATGACAGTCACTGCATTGACTTAGATGAACTTTTCTCTCATGAGACGAAATGATGAACCAGACTTCAAGTGTCCAAGATCGCAGCTTGTTTCAGAAACCCCCAGTTTTGAAACCATAGTTTTTGGATTGTTTTTGGTTCATGTCTTGGGAAACAATTCTGATCATCACATGGGAGACTCCCCAAAACCTCAATGTGCGGTCCTGCTTCAAAATTACGCGCAGGTCGTTCTTGGCGGGATACGGAATCCCAACCATCACCTTAACATACTGTCAGTTAACCGTCAACAGGGTTGAAAATAGAAAATTCTGAAACCATAACCATTATGTAATATAGATACAGATGTATACAAGAAACATATATATATATATATAGAGTCAGTATATTGTTTCAACAACAAACAAATATGGTATATGAATGAAATGTGTGAATATTATGTATGTAGTAGGTACCGTAGATTACTATAATGCGTATCTACGATATTGCATATGATACTACATTGTACCAACGTACAATATTTTTTGTTACATTGCCTTTTGTTCAACCATGTTATACTATGTCAAGTGATGTTTCAATAGAGTAAATCATACCATACTTAATTACACATCTATAAATACACATATACATATCTAGTTACACAAACATGACAACATGTTGTGATCTCTAGGTTAGATGTTACCTGTTATCTATTATGCATCATATGTTTGTTCAATCTATCAGATATAAGAGAACATGTATTGTGTATCAAATATATTTTAGTCAAAATCAAATACTAAGATTGAACCGTATATTAAATTCTAAAAAAGACATGCGATGGATAAAAAAGCGTTAGATATCATGTATTAAATTACATAGTGTAGATCATTTCATGTCATATCAAATCAAAAATTGTTGGGATAATGTATTGCTTATGCAAATGTTTATGACAAATCGTATTTTATTGTTTCATTCTTCATTGGATGCTATAGTGCGCCAACCTGATGATTACTATAAATTCTAACATGTAATAAATCGCATATCAAGTTGCACTGTATCAAATGATGCACATATATACATATATCGCTTATTTAATCAACAATAACCTATTTTTATATGTGTTACGATTAGAAATTGCATTAGCTTGTACAATAGTAGTTCAGACTTAGAAATATTCATATATATACATGGTGTAACATAAACAGAAAACCCACAATCATTGTGGTACATGTAACATTGTAGACTGCAGTTTAGATGATCTAAGGAGTATAAGTCGCATGGACGATGGTATATATATATATATGTATATTATACGCGTATATATGTATATGTATATATTCAAACGTGCAATCCAATATAAATTGTATATATATATATATATGTATATATATATATATAATCCGTAACGCACATGAAGCAAATTGTCATATATAAATATATGTATATATACATATATATATATACATATATATATATATATATGTAGTGGTTGATCTAAATTCTTTCATGCGAAAACAGCCATTCCTCACGAAATAAGCTTTTACTTTTGCGACACTTTCTCGAACTCCATGTTTACTTTTCGCGGGACCCATGTGAGGCAACCATGCCTCTTTTGAAGACCCAGTCATTGCCTGCCAAGGTATCATAGATTACTCCATGGTAGGCTTTAAGCATGCAGCTAGCATCACAGAATCTCTTTTCAGGACAAACGGTTGGTTATTGGGCTATTGGGTATAGTTTTCCTTTTTTTGTAATGCGTAATGGGCCACCTCCTGCAAAATGCACTTTCACTTTTGCCCATATCTCTTGTGGAACTTTCGCAAAAATATCCCTGTAAGTTTCGTATTGTACATGTGCACAATGACCTCTCATTAACAATATATCCACCTTTTGGGAAACTTTCACAAACAAATACTGTTGCGAACTCAGGAAATTACTTTCGCGAGGCTTCAAAACACAACATGAACTATCTTTGCAATGATAATTCTTGACAAGTAGTCTATCTGCTATTCTTTGATTGCGAATTACATATATATAGTTTTAACATTAGGTGGTGTACCTATCTATTGGAACAGCCACTCTCCTATTTACCTCTGCAAATAGTATAATGATAACAAATACAAAGACAATATATATATATATGGGTAAATTTAACACTTCACTAATGTGAATGAAGGCTGATATCGGGATCATTCCCCCTACTAACCATGATTCCAATGAAGTTGTAGTTACGTCGTTTTATTTTACCTACATATACAAAACAATATAGATATACTATGCACACTAGGCTATCTGCTATTGTTCTACGCAAAGCTCTGGCCAAATCTGAGCCAAGCGGCCACCATCCGGCACTGTTTGTCCGTAAAATCCTGATTGCCATGTGAGTGGCTGCGATCTATATACACCTGTTGGTTCATGATGCGTTCGGAATTTGTACTATCCAAATCTATCCAATAGATTCTTGATGACCGCAATCATCGCAATCCGTTAGGGTTTTTAAACTGCTTGGTGCATAGAATTTCCCATCGTAGATGATGACCCCAATTTATTGGATTCTGGCTTAATCACAAAACCTCACTGACCTGAAAATGAGTCCACATACTAACCATCATTCTGGTGTGACGTCACAGTCATTTCATTTGATTCCTTGCACATTAATTCTCATGCGGTTGGGAAACTCTGATTGTAGCCGCAACTGGCTCCCCATTTTTGCTGGGAATTTAAAAAATGACCCTTAGCTCCGAACCGCTCCCTCCATTGACCATGGGAAAAAAATCATCTTCAGCAAATCGAAGACTATGATATTTCTCTGCAGCCAAAAAGCAATACCTTCGCAGAGCTTCCCGCGGCATACCGCAGCCAAGATGGCACCAGCTGAGCCTTTGGAACGACATGAGCCATTAAAAATGCCCCTGTGTCATATCATTATACAACAGTTGATAGGTTTCCCGAATGCTAGTTCATAATCCCAAATAGCATCCAATAGCCAGGTAGTAAAACTCACAATAAGCAATCAACATCCAATCAACAGCCGGGTATTTCCCCAGGTGAGGGTTTCCAGGTTTGACAAGACAAAAAGAACCAACCAACCCAGCGACCGCAAGCTCCCCAGCTCGAATCCGCAAGCTCGCCAGATCAAATGCGAGAGATGTCAGATAAAGTTTTGGAATAAGTATCATTTAGATTGTCAGATAGAATGCCACATAGAATGTCAGATAGAATTGAATGTCAGAATATATGTGAGACAAAACGTAAGATAGTAATGTCAAGTTCGTATTAATCAACCCCCCCTAGAAGGTCCAAATTCCAGGAGAAGGTTGTCCCCCCTAAAAAAATGATCAGAAAACCAAGAATGGGATTTCAATTGAAACCAATTTACTTTCAATTGATTTTCCGTTTAACTCTAAAGGAGATTTCAATTGAACTTCATTTACGCTCAATTGATTTTCCATTTAAATCTAAAGGGGGGCCGAGGGTGTTTTGTTTTTTCATTGGAGGTGCACATGCACATTATTTGGGGGTGACAACCCACCCAAAGGGGTACCCTTTGTGAGCTTCTCAAAATGCAATGTTCTTAACAAGAAAGTAATCCGCCGACCCCGGCCTTCGCCAAGGCAGGGGCGGCGCCTGGGACCACCGGAGGTGTGGAACTTGCTTTGTTCTGCCACTAGCTTGCCATTCGCCAGCTCCGACCAATCACCAAGGTCACAGCCACATCTGCTTCGACCAGGCAGCTTCAACCAGGCACTTAGGCCACAGCCCCGGACGCTGCAAAACCACCGCGGCAGCTTCACCCAGGCACAGCCCTCGGTCACTAGGGCGTTCACGTCTGCCGCTTGCCCCGCTTCAACCAGGCCCTTAGGCCACAGCCCACTCTTNCCGCGGCAGCTTCACCCAGGCACAGCCCTCGGTCACTAGGGCGTTCACGTCTGCCGCTTGCCCCGCTTCAACCAGGCCCTTAGGCCACAGCCCACTCTTCTTACGGCGTTCAAGCGTGCCGTTTGCCAGGCCCGAAACCCTGTAAAAGCTCCGCGGCAGCTTCAACCCTCTCTTCTTACGGCGTTCCAGCCTGCCGCTTGCCAGGCCCGAAACCCTGCAAAACCTTTGCGGCAGCTTCACCCAGGCACAGCCCTCGGTCCCTAGGGCGTTCATGCCTGCCGCTTGNCAGCCTGCCGCTTGCCAGGCCCGAAACCCTGCAAAACCTTTGCGGCAGCTTCACCCAGGCACAGCCCTCGGTCCCTAGGGCGTTCATGCCTGCCGCTTGTCTCGCTTCAACCGGCCCGTAGGCCACAGCCTCTTCTCCTTATACGGCGTTCAAGCCTGCCGTTTGCCAGGCCCGAAACCCTGTAAAAGCTCCGCGGCAGCTTCCACCCTCTCTTCTTACGGCGTTCAAGCCTGCCGTTTGCNCTGCCGTTTGCCAGGCCCGAAACCCTGTAAAAGCTCCGCGGCAGCTTCCACCCTCTCTTCTTACGGCGTTCAAGCCTGCCGTTTGCCAGGCCCGAAACCCTTTAAAACCTCCGCGGCAGCTTCAACCAGGCACAGCCCTCGGTCCCCAGAACGTTCACACCTGCCGCTTGCCTCGCTTCAACCGGCCCATAGGCCACAGCGGCCTCTTCTCCTTATACGGCGTTCAAGCCTGCCGTTTGCCAGGCCCGAAACCCTGTAAAAGCTCCGCAGCAGCTTCAACCCTTTCTTCTTACGGCGTTCAAGCCTGCCGTTTGCCCTGCAAAACCTCCGCGGCAGCTTCACCCAGGCACAGCCCTCGGTCACTAGGGCGTTCACGTCTGCCGCTTGCCCCGCTTCAACCAGGCCCTTAGGCCACAGCCCACTCTTNNNNCAGCCTGCCGCTTGCCAGGCCCGAAACCCTGCAAAACCTTTGCGGCAGCTTCACCCAGGCACAGCCCTCGGTCCCTAGGGCGTTCATGCCTGCCGCTTGCCTCGCTTCAACCGGCCCGTAGGCCACAGCCCTTTCTTCTTCGGCGTTCAAGCCTGCCGTTTGCCAGGCCCGATACCCTGTAAAAGCTCCGCAGCAGCTTCAACCCTCTCTTCTTACGGCGTTCAAGCCTGCCGTTTGCCAGGCCCGCTGCCGTTTGCCAGGCCCGAAACCCTGTAAAAGCTCCGCGGCAGCTTCCACCCTCTCTTCTTACGGCGTTCAAGCCTGCCGTTTGCCAGGCCCGAAACCTTGCAAAACCTTTGCGGCAGCTTCACCCGCGGCAGCTTCAACCCTGTCGTCTTACGGCGTTCAAGCCTGCTGTTCGCCAGGCCCGAAACCCTGCAAAACCTTTGCGGCAGCTGCACCCAGGCACAGCCCTCGGTCCCTAGGGCGTTCATGCCTGCCGCTTGCCTCGCTTCAACCGGCCCGTGGGCCACAGCCTCTTCTTCTTACGGCGTTCAAGCCTGCCGTTTGCGCGGCTGTCAGGTTTCAGTGGCTACCTCTGCCGATCGGGGAAGGTGAATGGACGATGGCCCTTAGGGCCCTTAGACGGCAAGATCTCCAGTCTACCCAAGGTTCTCGACAAATTCATCAACCTATATGATTCATATGCCCTTATACTTGGCAGGGGTCTTGACGTGGAATCACTGGCATCAAGTTAACATGTGTCTCTTCGCTACACTCTTGTAGAACACAAATCAAATTGCATGGAAAACTTGCGTTCTGAACACATGCCAATTTCAAAAACAATATCAATGATATGTCACGATCCGCTCCGATCCTTAAAGTTTCTGCCTTAAGGGATCCTTAGATAATCAACCAGCTGTGATGGTGCCAACCTTCCCCAATAAAAGAGGGGGTCGGCGGCACCAGGGCGTTAGCCCTACTTATAAGGAAAATGCGGTGTTTTTAACAAAAAAACAGTTCTTGTCGTGATAATTTTCCAGATTTTGGGGATTCTGTGAGATGAGTGTGCACTTGCAAACTGTGATGAGTGAATGATTTTCATTTCATCTCATTCCATTTCATTAGCAGCAGCCATGAGCAGCATGATTGGCAGCAGTGTGTATCAGCCAGCACCAGAGCCATGAGGTCAGAAGCATCAGAACCAAATTGCTTTTTCACCACAAAAAACAATATGATTTTTCAGAAGGGTGTTGATTAATAGGGGGTGACCACCCTGTGTTGATTAATGGGGGTGGACCTACCCAAAGTAGTATTGCCAAAAAAATCTGGCATGTGGGTGTTGTTCAATTGGAATTGTTTAATAATATGAACTTAACATTATGTCAGAATAAAGGTTAAATAAGATGTCAGAAAGTATGTCGGAATATGTGTCAGATAAAATGTGCGAACGTATGTCAAATAGAATCTCAGTTGGCGGGGATCACTAGTGGCTCACATGGAACAACTGAAGTTGTACTCCGGGCCATTCTCATGGCCATCAAGGCCATCATTATGCTGTCATGAATTTCATGAATGCTTCAGTTTCATGAAGCCCCTAACCACGGCATAAGAGGGAACAACGGAATAGACATCAAAAATAGGATTTGCTCCCGTGTTTACACCACTTTTCTTTGAATAGAGGTTCTCTTCCGAACCCTTTGAAACAACTTCATGGATATTATCAAGGCATTTCAGGCCTAACCTCGTAGGCCTATCCCAAATGTCTTTCCAGTTGTGACTTCAAAGGCCCCAAGGCACAACTCCTCAGGGTCTTTTTCGATGCAGGAAAGCAGGAAGGAGGACAGACTCGATAGAGGGGAAATCAATTTCAAACGATAAAATTAAAACAAGCGCAGAAATAAAATCATATAAAATCCATCAACATTAAAATCCATTCTCTTCAAAATATGTCAAGAATGTGTCATGTGCGTGTCGGAGAGGCCCGGCACCCTCAAACAAAAAACATCAAAAAACAATAAAAAATAAGAAAAAACAATGTCCAACAGCACAGTTGTCTAACATTTGACTCCAGGCCTGCAAGCGCCCCGTTGTACTTCTCCATCATCTGCTTGGTTTCGTGGTTCCCCTCCATTCGAATCAGTGGATCCAAGGTGTTTTCCAAGCCGTGTGGTTTAGAGGACGCGTGGAGATCCCCAGTTCATGAATGGTGATGATCCCTTCAATGTGATGCCCCTTGATGTAAGTTATGTTATATGTTGTGTAGATTATGTTATAATCGGGGGCAAGTATGGTTATAAATAGGGTTAAGTAAACCTAAG
>BGPT01000673.1:209027-246418 GCA_003297045.1 Symbiodinium sp. clade C Y103
ACAAATCCTCTAAAAGAACTTAACATAACTTCAAGTTAAGTTCCCTATGTCCAATTATATGTAACATAAATCCAACTTAAGTTAGGGGTACCACATTGTTGTAATCCCCAATATGTACACGGTAAGAAAGGGTACCGTTTAACCCCTGAAGTAATCATCAACCTACAGGGGTTTAGCAGCCACTGTTAAGAGGAACCGCTAAAACTAAGCAGAACATCAAACCAAAGCAGTTGTGTCATTTCAATGTGCAAAAAGCAGCACCTTGCAGCGGTACCCGATGGTACCCAGTCTATTACGTGCCAACCAAGTCTTTCCTAGATTCCACTTGAATCAGTTGAACAAACAGCAACAACAGCATAGCCATGGTATTGCCTACAAGATCCTGCTTAAAAAACGTGGATCCACATGGTGCCACACGTAGGGTCTCGCACTCTGCCCAGGTTGCAACAAGCTACCCAGAGTTCGTTGTATGGGGGTTTCCTAAAATGGGGGAGCCTAAAATCATCCAAAATCGCTTGTTAGATGTTATTATCAATAGGAAAACCAACGGTTGGAGGTACGTACCCCCCATATAGAACCTTTTCTATGCACTTGGCAACAGGGTGTACGTGATCCCTGACAAGGAACTTTCAGATCCAGCGGCATTTTGATCCCAACAATATAGCAATGGCAGTGGATCTTGAAGTAATGTTACACATTGTTTCACTTTTATTTCTGCTTTGCTGATCCTTTTTGCTGACGTCCAAGCATGTCGCACAGCAATACTTGGACCTAGGTTCAGGCTTCCTCCTACTTGCAGCACTTGCGCTGCAGACGCGCTGAAGCGTAGGTGAGGACAACCGCCACAAGAGATTTCGATTTCGGAGTCTCCGCCAGCCTTGGGTTCTTCAAAGACAGGCTTCTCCGTGCTAATGTCCTGCAGAATACCTGGAGCATTGAAGGGAACCCCGACGAAGAACTGGACTAATACGTCATGCAGAACTAATACTTACCCTCTGGTAAGCAAACATAGGATATTGCAAACTTTCCCCAATTTGTTCGATGGCTTCTCATTGAAACATATAGAAAGCTTCATTTAGTTCGGGAATTCCCCATTGCCATGTTTGATTACCGCAGGGTGACTCTTTTGTTGCGCACTGCTTTGTCTAAATTCGCCTCATTCTCACTTCATAAGTCTAACACAAGAGTCCGAAAGCAAATGCAAATCAACTACCAGGAACATACCAATCCTTGTCTGCAGTGGCCTCAAGCCAAAAATTGTGAATACCTAGAGACCCAGAGCAAGACCCCTTGGATCCCCTTGGTCAGTCCATGCAATAATACCAGAGGTAGACCCAAACAAGACCAAACAGCAAGACACTGCTTCATCCCCATACCCCAAAATCCTTCAAGTTGCATATGTCATATGTCATATGTCCAACAACATGCAAATCGCAAGCACAGCAACGAAAAAGGTGCGATTCCTAAGGGCATGTTGTGCTCAAAGGGGTTGGAATCGAAATAAGTGAACAAAATATGCATTCCGCTGCATTCCCATTCAGATCATTCAGTTTCAACCCAATGTTTACCAGGGTGAACATTCCCAGATAAAGAGCTACGCGACTACCGCATCAAATTCTACTGGCATCAGACCTGCCTTGCTGGCGCCAAGCTTCCAAGATGGAGTCTTTCCTCGGTCAAATGTTAAAGCTGGGTGCCATCCGAGTTCCGAAAGTTCATGCAAGACAAGCACAAACTAAATCCAAATCGCGGTCAAAAACGATCTGTATTTCAGCCGACTTCAGATGCTGAATTGCGTGCGCTAAACACAGCCAAACACTCCTCCACTCACCCGATCAACAGACCAACCACCATCCATCAACATTTGCAATTCCGCCGGGCCCCAATTCGACGCGTCTGAGACAGTGCTGGTCCCGTGCTCCATTTTCACCATGGCTCATGCTGTAGGACGAGAAGGCAAGCAACAAGCCGTCAGGTACCTGCCCAAAAAAAAAAGGCCTTTGGAAAACACTTCAAAAGTGATCCAGAAGGTAATCAATGGGACGTGATTCATCAATAATCCTATCTCCCATTTATATGAAACATGCCCCCAGAAACCATGGTGGATGTAGGGGATGAAATCACCTATGAGTGGGACCATGGAATGGGGATGTTTAAAGAAAGGGGGATTTTTCATTTAGGATGTTGCGTAGTATTGCAACATGCTGAGTTGTGTTGCACTAGCTTCACACATTCATTGAAATATCATTCATTCACGTTCCAGGGATTGGTCCCTTTCGACATGCTTGTGGCGGAAGCATCCCAAAATGATTCTTGGAAATTGTCGGTCAAAAAGAAATCAGAAAAAGAAACAAGAAACAAGCAAACCAATTGTGGGAAGCTTGATGCTTTCAGATCCCAAAAGTCAACTATGCTATCAGGAGCTGGCATCCCAAATTGTCAGATGGGTCCAAATTCTAATTCTGAAATCGGCTTCGGTGATCGGTGAACTTGACCTGAAACTCTTGGGAATCCATTTAACCTGGGCAAGGTCTAGGTCGTCAAGCAGTTGAGCTGCCCAAGTTCAAACGGAAACCTCAGAGGGGGTTCAATCTGAGTAGAATTTCACTCAATCTGCCACGTCATGCCATGTGCCACTCCACGACTCTACATCACAAGTCGACTGCACTTCGTGCAACTTGAAGAAGTGGCATCAAGTGGCGTGGACCAAGGGCCTTCACATCAAGGTCTTGAGGTCTCGCTAGAGCTATGCTGCTGGAGGAAATTTCGAGCAATTCCTATTGGTCAAAGTCTTCAGGTGTACTGGAGCTGTTTCTTGCTTCTAGAACAACAGTTCGGACACCTGGTTCCAATTGGGTTCCATGGGATTTCATCAAGCCTTGACTAGCTATGGTATCTGGACTCAGCATGTCACTCCAGATCCAGTTCTTCCAGTCACCCCCTGCGTGGGGCACGCTTCCGGCAAGGCGCTTCACCGTCGCTCCGAGCTCCTAAAGAGAGTGAAGCCCAGATGTTGAAACCCCAGGAACAACCAAACACTATCAAAAACTTATCCTCCAGCTATGCAACGTGGCAATGAACATCTCCCGTTTAAGGATGCTCCCAGCTACAAACCTCCATTTATAGGGCATTCCTATGGATGTCCAATTGCCACGTTTGATTACCCGAGGGTATTTCTGCTGGCGCTCCTTGATATATCCCACGTCACTGCGGTGGCTGAAAGCAGCATCTAGGGAGACCTGCAGAGCATGCAGCAGCTGAAAGAATCTGCCGCAAGTTGCATGAGATGTAGAAAAACAAATGGGATTGACTATAAGAGTATATGGCAAAGTACTGTAAATAAGCAAATTTGACAAAATATGACAGAATGAGTCAGAATGATCTGATACCGGGTTGCAGTGACACGTCTCAACCATCGGAGGTCTGATGTCAGGGTGCCAAGAATATGCAAGACTAAGCGTACACTAAGCGTACACGAAGCGTACACTAAGCGTACACTAAGCGTACATTAGCTAAGCATACACCAAGCGTATCTGGGCATAGGCAAGACACTGCCTCATGTCCATTTTTTAATCCTACAATCCGATTCTGAATGGTTGAATTCTCTTCGAATTATGTTGAATTCTCTTCCCTTCAGACGTTTCAAGGTTTCCACAACTCACAATCTAAACGTGACATCAACTTGGATCTGGAGTTGAGAATTTGAGAATGATCCAGGCCTGTGGAGATTTTGGACTCAGAAAATCCTAGAATTGTTTGGAGAATTTGGAGTGGAATGGAAAAAATCTATAAACATGTAGACTTTTCTACAGTATGCCTCCATTTTTAGGCCATGAAAACATCAGGAAACTGCTGACAAACCCAATTGTTTTCGTGTGTGTTTCCATTGATTTCCCCGAAAATGCAACCACGCTGCCTCATTGGGACCTTGCGACAGCAAGGCTCCGAAGAGCTGTCGACCTTATGCCATGCCGTCAGCAGTGGCAGTGAAACGCAATGATTTCTTCCATCCCCAATTGTAACATATATAGGTGGCATGCATCCATGACTATCTGCCTAGAAAGTTGGAGGCTGATTTTATGGGTGTACCTCATAATAGTGCAAGCGCCCATGAACATGTATGAACAGAATCGAGAGCTTTCATGGCAGGGTGATGTGTGCTAAATACTGTCTGGTATCAATGCTTCCAGAGTCGGTCTAGCTACTGGTCAGTACACAGGGGTGTGTAAATGTCAATTTTTTTTTCACATCACCTGACTACTGGGGATTTAGTCTCCATCAGATACTTGAAAGTGATGTTCGAAACGCCCAAAAGAGGACATTTATCAACACCTGCTAGACACAGCCTCGGAGGCTCGCGCCTCACCCTTCCCACTGACAGAATGTCTTGCGTCATGAACCGCATCCAAGGGTAAAAGCACAAAGGATATACTTGACCAAGAAAGATGTGAACAAGGTATAGGCCCATGCCTCTTAAATGGATTCTTACGTGCAAGTACTGTGATTCTTTGGCTCTGATGATATCACCCGAAAATTCATCACAGTTGATGCCGTTCACAATCCGTTCACCCATCAGCGACTGGGCGTGTGGGGCTTGGATCAATTACATGGCGATTCTCCAAGATCACAGGGAAAGGGACCTGGGCGGCAACGGCAGCGGCCTTTGCGAGTTGGCTGCTTCTATTGGAAACAACATGTTTTTCACAACTGGGAGTCAATCAGTCAACAATAGAGTCAAAAAAAACAGCATATGAAGGATTGAATATGATTGAATACTGTAATGAGGTATTTACCAATGTAGTATTGAACAAAGCTCACGACTGGTTGACGTGTTCCCGAACAGAGTTTTAGATGTTCACCGAGGCTAGAAATCAAAGGTATTCAAAGGTCATGTCACCTACGAGGCGTTGCTGAAAGTTTCACTATAAACTTACCTTTTGCAACGATTGAAAGATTGAATGAACATTGAATGAACCCAGAAAGCTTTTGATACCGAAAAATTCTCTAGAGTTATGTTCTGTAAGTGGATTGTGGTTTATTCATATCTGGTCGAGAAACATAGCAGTAAAACTGCGATGTACTCCAATCAATCCTGGTTTCAGGAACTTTTGGCTACTTGGACCTACACTGCTAGACCGTCTTCAGCCACATTCACATGGCTCCCAACGCCGAAGGCTTCTGCAGTGCTGTTCATTGGTGACAAAGTGCCTGCACGAATGATCTCCTGACTAAATACTCCGGTAGAAAAGGAACCCAAAAGTAACGGAGAAATGCTTGGAATATTGACATACCTGCAATAAAGTTGACAAGGGATGAGGTCCCACGTGATTTCCATCTAGCTTCCCTGAGAGCTGTGTTTTTGAGTGTTTCAAAGGGCAAGATTCAGGGTTCCAGTATGGCTGCAAAATGCCCAGCCATCAGCTTCTTGTGGTCTCTTTATTTTGTTTAGTTTTGCATCTTGGATGTACAAAAAAAGATCAGCTTCGTAGCGACATTGTTTCCAAACAGTTGCGAGTGGCATTTCTGCTCACAGCCTCAATGATGCGGCTGCTCAACATGTTGTCGTCCATTCTAGTCCCTTTCATCCCAAGTTCATGAACACCACGTAACTGGCACAAGGTTCATGCGATGCTGTCGCGGACAGTATGGATCGACTCTAGCCCAAGTTTGGGGCCGAGTCTGAAATTCAAACGACTTGCTCTGCGATACCATCGGCGTTCCAGTCTTTGTTGATGATTAACCGTAACCAGTGGGCTGGGAACCGAAAAGCAACATACTAACATGGTTGGGAAATGGGAGGTGGATGTCTTGACACATGGGGTAACCATCAAATCATCCATGAAGGATCCGAGAAAACAGGCACAATAAAACAGGTGAAAATAGACACTATGCGGGTGCCATCCTTTTCCTTCAGATGTCCACAAATTGCGAGAACAAGATGTAAAGATAGATGAGACAAATGCAAAATTCGGTCCCGCTAGTTACTTGGTTCAGTTCCAGTTATAAGTGGATATGTAACCATAGTTTATAGGAGATATATCCCAACTTATGTGGGTCTTAATTCCTATGGTTATGTTCATGAAAGTAATCTCAACTGCACCCCCCAAGTACGGTTACTGGATGTTACTGGTTTCTCCGAGCCCTCTGCAGCTGCGTCCCTCATTTCTCCCGCGCCTGAGGTTATGATGACGCTGTGCACCTTGTCGCAGTTCACAAAAACGTCTTACTTTGTCAGAAAAAAATGAGTTGGGTTTTACGATGTTTTACGGTTATACAATGTGTTGTTATACCCCATTACATAGATCTTCGGCGGTGATCAAATGTGGCAATCAAAAAAAAAACAGTTCCAAATGTTTTCCATTCAAACTCCATTAAAACAAACACAAACCATCGGCTGCACGGCTGCGCCTCATGTTTTTGGAGATCCTTCATGGCCACTGAACAGGAGAAACACCACAGGCACAGGCGTCGTGGATGTTGCCCATCCCTAGGCAGCTTAAACACCCTAGTTTCAGGGATGAATCACAGCTGACTAGGACCATGAAGGACTTGTTTTTGTAAAAACGGGACTGGGAATGCGAATACAGCCAGTTTGAATAAATTCCAATGATTCCAAGGGTTAATTGAATCTGTTTCCGGATGAGAATGGACATTTTTGACATCCCCCATTTTTGGACAAACCCATCACATCACAAAAAGGCATCATCTTGGTTTCAGTTTCATTCCTGAGTATCTTCAGGAAATGGCGTGCGCAAATCAGAAGCAAGCAAAATGAAGCTTGAACCTGCACGCAAAAGAAAGGATAGCTAGGCTTGAGGGAGCAGGATCTACTACGGGAAGCATCTTCCAGTGGATTTGGAACAGTTTTATGCTCGTGACAGCGCAAACCACCTAGATCATCCTACATGCGCATAGGTCAACACTTCAGAGGGGGGAACCCATGGATCATTGTCCTTTTCGATACCAGTGTATCAAAGAACAATTTGTTGAAGTTACAAAATTTGCCCAAAATCATAGCCCGAAAGCCAAGAGACTCGTCACTTGTAGGAATCCCCTTTCAGACGGTCTGCAAGTTCTATGCAGCTCTGTCACTCCCTGGTTCCATCCACTGTGAAGAAATCCACAGCCTTTCGCTTCTGACCTTTCTTCTCCACGTCCTGATAGACAAAGTTGCAATCTTCCTTTGACATACCCTCCGGAATACTTGGAAATCCCCTACAAATGGACGATTGAATGAGAAAATCATCTACAAATGAGGAATTGTCCATTGGCACGTTTGATTGCCGAAGGGTACTGTATCTTTTCTGACACCCAGGTAGATGGAAAAGGGAAATCCATTGGTGCTATGGACAAAATTGTCCATCGGGGACAAAGACACCTGACACACCTGGGAGAACCGGGGTCAGCTTTCAGATCGCGAGTCTGTGGATAAAGTGGCGCCCAGCGTGATTCAAAAACGTCACGAAATTCAAAGGAGGAAGAAAAAAAGTCTTCTGTGTGTGTGGTCTGAAAACCAAGTATATCCCCAATTTTGGAACTTCAATAGGGAAAATGATGAGGTTAACCACTTTGGTGCTTCCTCTTTTCAAACAACCCCATATGGTTTCCGCCGGGAGCCGCTCTCCGAGCCAGCTGAAGGAGGATTCTTGATTCTGGTATAAATTGTGGTCATTGTCTATGGGACTTCATGATCATACTGATATGGTTGCTTCTGTGGACGTATATTATATATATATATATATATTTGCATTATGTATGTGTCTTTTATCTAGTGTATATATATATATACCTACCGAGCAAAATACCTACTTTCTTTTGGGTTATAATTGAGAAACCTATGTATTTTTACATGAACCGGAAAAAAAAGACATATGTTGTTTTTTTTAATAAAAAACTAACTATGTTTTTTCAATATCCCCTACTTTTAGCATATTGAATCGATCCTTGTGTGGGTATTTGTTCAGTAGGTAACACGACAGGTTCCTGCAAACCAATCAGGATGGAAACCTGACCTTGCCTGGGGTGGCTCAACGCATCCCAGGATGATGCTTTTGGGAAATAAATCCCAACATTGGAATTTCAAGTTAGTGCAAGATAGAAACACCATGGTAATCTCGCAACATCTATATAGTGGTATGATGTAACCCAAAATAGAGGTTCAACCATGACCTTGAAATCAACAATTGGTTAAATCTCTTGGGTAGGATATCTGATGACATTATCCGAAGTCATCATCTTTTGCCCCAAGTTATGGCATTGATCCAATGGCTCCCTTGGCACATGCGGCAATCATCATGATCGACTTCCTGACTAGCGCACACCCAGCCCGGCATTCTTTTGCTACCCCGTACACTCTACCCCGTAGACTCTAGGGGTTACTGCAATACTTTTGCAAACATTCCCTTGCCAGATGACCCTGACAGGAATGACATAAGATTTGATGGGTTTCCAAGATGTTTTTTTCGTGACTTACACCGTTTTAACAGTTTTTTACCCATAATTTGCCGTAATCCCGTAATTGACCGTAATGAACCGTGATACACCCGTAACCAGACTGTGTTTTACCCATAATTTGCCCGTAACATCAGCAAAAACATATCTATTTTTCATAATGGACCATACCCAAACCATAATCAACACGTAATCATAATTGAAAAAAACATACAGTAGGTTTTTAACCCGTAATCTGGTTATGCCTAACGAACCCGTAAAATACCCATAATTTACAAATAAATACCCATAATTTGAAACCTATCTAAATTATTCTAAATTCATGTTTGTTTTGAGATATGTTTTTCATGGTTCTATGTGGTTTTGATCGGATTTTGATTATGGTTTCTTGGGTCGATGAATGTTCGGGGATCGCAACTGGCTTCAAAACCGACAAGTTTGCAGAACTGGATTTGCACCAGACTTGGCCTTCAAGGTTCTGCTTCAATCTGACAGGATCCTGTGATTAGCTCTTGAGATAAAGATGATAAAAAGTGAACCACCTAGCTTTTGGTTGAGCATGTGCTGGCTGAACTTCATTTCAAACTGGTAGCAACCAACTGGCGCATGCTATTGAATTTCTCATCTCTTCATCTATTTGTCAACCTGATGTTTCTCTTGAAAGCATTTTGTTTTCTTTTGCTTTTCATATTAGGGATCCCCAATGGATCTTCTTTGCCGTGCTTTCCATACGGAGGTCTATTGAATGTGAAATTGATTCATCTTCTATCCTGACGGGTTTTGATGACTTGCCGCTGTCCCCATTGTGGTTGAGGTCGCTGCTTCAGCAGTGGGGAAGTGAGTTTGTTGGGTTTCAATCGATTTTTTATGGGTTTCATGATGTTTGGATACATGCGCATCTTGGAGTGAAAATAAACAACCTCGTTTTTTCTTTTTTAACCTATGTTTTTTTAGCAACCCCAAAACAAGAAGGTAACTGGCCCTCTAAGTATATATTTATATATATATATATAGAGAATAATATGTATATACACATGCATAGATATGTGATCATGAGCAGGTTTTGTACCCTTGATGTTACCCACTAGCTTGCCCGATGAAACTCCAAGCCGTTGTGGACGATCTTCCATGGAGACACCGTGCCTCGTAAATCAGTAGTTGGTAGTTCATGTCCAATTCCTGGTGTCGTTGCTAACTCGTTGCTCAGGAGCCCTGAAACCTTTGAGGACCATGGAAAAGCCAAGACAATCAGAGATTGGAATAGATTGGAATGGATTGGAATGGATTGGATAGTAATGTAACAAGTAGTTCAATGTAATTCATGGGAATTGCTGTCCGTATCCATTCAACGCGTTCAATATTGCTGTGCGTCATTCACATTGTCAACTTAGACACTCACAGCAACTTTCACCGACTCGTGACGATTTAGGCATTACTCATCGAACTTTTGGGATATTTTTGGATCAACCCATACAGGATATCTCTGGGCAGCAGCAATCCGGGCAGCTCTCCTCCTTGCCATACTGGAAGGCTGTAAGAAGGAGCTGCTGAATCTTCTCCAAGTATTGCCCTCCTGCAGTTTCATGAGCTAAGTTTAGTTGAAACATGTTGAAAAGACTTGAGATGAACTTCAATCAGATCCTGGTATTCCATGGTATTCCCAGGATTAGGTAAATCTCTTGGGGTTCCAACAGATTGGGCAGGTTATTTCCAGCAGTATTTGGGATGGATATATCCTGATCTACAGTCATCTAATGCCATCTACCGTCTGTTAATGTCTCTTGATGTTTGTTAATGTCTACTAATGTCTATGAATGCCCTTTCATGTACTTTGTTATCTTGTTTTATGTCTGAACCGTCCAGCAAGTGCACCGGCAAACCAGGCAAAGACTGAACGACCTGTGCAATGACCTGGCTCTGAACGAACTTGGGAATCCAGACTTATCCTGCCTCTACGGCGAATCTACGGTGCTTTATTACACGTCCACCTGGATATTTCCTTGTGCCTGAAATGTCATTGCTCGCCTAGTATGCTGTTTGCATTTTTGAAATGACGACCCCATTTCCATTCAAAATGGATGACGTCTCAAGTTGTCAGGCTTCCAAACCCAAACAAAACAAAAGAATCAACACCAGTTTTGACCCGTGATATCCCTGAGCACAGCTGGGCACTGCTTTTCTCACTGTGGCCAAGTTGCGCCTTACCTGGGGATTGAAGAAACAAGCGCTGAAATGATTTCTAACTGGCACACTATCTCCCTGGCAAGCACAACATCGGAATCTGCTGGAAAAAAGTAGATCTTGGGAATGCCTGAAGCCCAAAGCCAGCAAAGAATTCCACTTGTAGCACAAATCCACATAGCAGTCATAGCAGGTAAATAGCAACACGTCTGGGTCTGAAATTGTCACAGAGAATACAACTGCGCCTCTTGTCAGAAAGGTCATTGCTGCATCAATTGAGGTTTCCCTGAAGCGTCTGGTGTCCGAAAAGATTCAGTGAAGATTCTGGCAGAATCCTTAGGGCATTTTGGAACCTCCAATGAAATAACTGTTGCTTCATAGGTAAAGTCGATACACGTTTAGATAAAGGCACAGGCTGCAGGGTCCCAAGTCCATCTCCGCCGCCTAGCTGGCTTGTGGATGCCCCATCTTATGGCCACCACAACGAGGACAATGGATGAAACAAGCACACAGCACCTTCATCGGTTGAAATCAGACATGTGCCAAATACTAGTTCACCCCATGGCCCCATGTTACAGATTTTTTCGGACATGATCTTTGATGCTCTTAGTCGAAAATATCAGCGATATCATCTAGCTCAGCTAGGTGCCAAGCAGTCAAGCACTGTGGCACTGGCGGGGGGGAACTGCTA
Source organism: Symbiodinium sp. clade C Y103 (assembly GCA_003297045.1). Taxonomy (NCBI): domain Eukaryota; class Dinophyceae; order Suessiales; family Symbiodiniaceae; genus Cladocopium; species Cladocopium sp. clade C. The sequence continues at coordinate 220,351 of BGPT01000673.1, forward strand.
CACATTTTGAGCAGTGGCTCAAATCCGTCCAGAAGGATGTCCTACCAGGATCTCCTACCAGGATCTCCTACCAGGATGTCAACAATGTGAGATCCATAATCCATAATGTGGTAAACCCAATAACAGTGGGAAGTAGGATGTGAAAATAGGAGAATGTGGCTGAAATATTGGAGAATAGTGGAAAATCCATTGAGATTTATGGGACAACTCTAATAAACCATCCCCAATAGGTGTTTGTTCTTGGGTATGCCCGTATGACTGGGATGTAAAATGCACCCAAATGGTTGGCAAAGGGGATGGTTTTTTCTTATTGGCTTTACCACATTAATGACACAGGATAAATCTGGGATGTACGGGTTTGACCACCGCCACTCTTATTCTTAACTTGTGAATTTTCCCTTGGAGCGCCACACCTCAACAAGCATACGCATTTGTCGCATTTGGATTTGTTTGTTTCACATTTTAAGGAACGCCCTTCAGTGCATTGGTCAAGTCTCATTTTCCGTATGAAACTTGTCATTTTGGGGTACACCCTGTTTTCACACACACACACCCAGATGGTCCCAGAGGGCTGTTGAATTCTGGTCTCCCGTTCTCACTTTGTGATGATCTGTATCTACAAAGTTGCCTCGAGATGTGTCTCTCCCAAGGAAAGTCTTGAAGAATGGTTGCTCTGAGCGCCCTGCAGGCTCTGAAATGTTCGGGCCGTTTGGCCGCTCGCAAAACAGGTGGTAAACGTTGTCAACGCACATGCGATTACCCGTCGGTAAACCAACATACAAGTATGGTTCTTGAACATTTTTGAAAATCAACATTTAGTTGGATGATTCACCTAGTCAAAGTGGTGATTTTTCAGTTCGCAAACGGTTAGTTTACCAATATCCTAATTAGACTCAGATTCTCTCGTCGGCTGCGGAGAATCCAGTCGCGACTGGCCGGGCTCATGCCCGGCTCCACTGGCATCAGAAAAGGAACCAACTTATCATGTCATAAGCATGTAATGTATGCGGACAAAGATGTACCCATGAATATGCCTGTGGGTTGAAAACCGTAGCAGCGTTTTGCATGTTTTTTCCTGGGGGTTCGGGGGGGGCAATACGGTTCAAGTAGGCTTTATTTTTGATATTGCGTTTTATGTAGTTGTTGCTTCATAGTTCATTCTTTCTTTTCATGATGTGGTAGCTATGCTGATGCCACGTTGTTGCTTTCTTTTCATGATGGGGTACCTACGCTGATGCTACCATGTTGTTTTCTTATACTTCCGCGGATACCATGTTCTTTTTTCCCATTCATGCTGGGTTGCTTGCACTGATGCTATGTTGTTGTTTTCTTTTCATGATGGTGTACCTACGCTGATTCTACGGTTTTGTTTTCTTTTCATGATGGGGTACCTACGCGGATACTATGTTGTTCTTTCCTTGTCATGCTGGGTTACTAACGCTGATGTTACGTTGTTGTTTTCTTCTCATGATGGTGTACCTACGCTGATTCTACGTTGTTGTTTTCTGTTCATGATGGTGTACTTACGCGGATACTATGCTACTGTTGTTCGTTCCTTTTCATGCTGGGTTACTTGCGCTGATGTATGCTGATGTTACGTTGTTGTTTTCTTTTCATGATGGGGATGGGTACCTACGCTGATACTACGTTGTTGTTTTCTATTCATGATGGTGTACCTACGCTGATGCTACGTTGTTGTTTTCGTTTCATGATGGTGCAGAACAATTAGGGAAGAAAAACATGGTGCGTAGCTGAGGTTTTTTCAAAAAAGTGAGACCAAAATCTGCTCAGGAAATTTGTCAAAAAGGACGCGCCTTAAGATTAAACTGGTGAAAAATGCTGATTTTTATGGAATGGAAGAGAAGGCCAGCAAACCGAACCATTGAAATGTGGGTTCGATAAACAACCCGCCGGGATGTATATCAATTGTATCACATCTAGAAGTGTATAGGACCCAGGATATTACGGGACGAGTGTCCTGTGCGTGGGTGAAAAGCTTTGACTGAGCGATGATGCATGACACAAGGACAATGAGGAATCAAATCAGAAAGAAACAGAAAGATGTGTTTGCCACAATTCAAAACACATGTACAGTATATATATATGTATATTATAGACATATACTAATGATATATGATGATATATAATACTATTAAATACCAAAGATAGACTGATGTCAGTAAATATGTGAACATATTGGCTGCCACAAACAATGTATAACAATGTGGCATTCAGATGCATTTGGTGCAATGCTATGCTCCCCAATTCCAGGCCCATAAAATAGACAATCTACTCGTCCTTTAGCATCTTGACTGACCTTGCAGGATGCTATGAATGATTGAGGGATGATCCGATCTTGTACTCGAGGGGAAAAACATCCAAAGTCAGCAAATCTTCATGTCGAGATCCCACAAGAGTGGGGCTCCGGTCCATATCCAATGAGTAGAACTCCTGCAACCAGCCGATTAGGGATTGTACATGAACGTATCCAACATCCATCACCAATGTATTCACACGCTGCCTATCAAAAAAATGTTGACAGTCATGTAACACGTGCATCATTTATGAAGGAGCTTGGAATATCTTGGAATATCTTGAAGATTATATGAAGATTATATGAAGATTATATGAAGCTTGTATGAAAATTATATGAAGATTATATGAAGATTATATGAAGATTATATGAAGATTATATGAAGATTATATGGCTATGCGAGTCAAAACCCTGGTACCTAGTGAACTTCAAAATAGCTGGTAAATGGATGTTCATCCCACTAAAATTGAGAATAATCGGTTTTGACTCACCCCCATATGAAGATTATATGAAGATTGTGCATGTGAGGTCCCTCCCTCCAAGTTGCTTCCATTCTGTGAGTGGAGCCAGTGCAGTGCCAGTGCCACACTCGGAAAATATGGCATTGCCGGTGGCATGCGCTTGGAGTGTGCGCTCTGGCGCATAGGGTTGGGTTTGGCTTATGCTCACCATGGATGGACCATGGCCAGCTCACAATGGCCTGACAAGGGCCCAAAAGGAGAGCATGGACATCGAATGACAACAACAAAGCGTTCCAAAGCGTTCCACTATTCTCAAAGGGTTAAAAACACATGATACAAATTGACATTGAAAGCTAAAACCGCCTCAAGAAACTGTGGAAAAAAGAGCATCAGTACTACTTTCAACACCAACCAAACCCTGTGCTGACTTGTTGAGACTCTATCACGGTTTTCCAGTCAATAGATGTGATGGATCGCAACAATCAACACATATCAGAAACTCAAACTAAAGTTGAAAGAAGCAGCGAGGAAAATTGCCGTTCTATCACACCAGTCAGCCACGTGCGCGCTGACCTCAGAGTCGGATCTTACCTGCAGCTTTTGCATCCTGGATGTCATCCTTAAAACCTCGGCAAAGCACAAGGCTTAAGATCTACAAGGAAGCCCAGCAAAGCTGAGGCAATGTCAAGGAAAAACTTGCCTGATCCATGATGATGCCACTTCTCCAAACGTTTGGACATGTTAAGATAAGTTTAAATGTGGACCAGGTCATGCCACAGAACAATGAACACGCATCGCTTCAAGCTAAAACTGTGGAAAACTCATAGTTTCAGCTACAGCTTTACATACGACTCACAATGAATGTGGCTAAATCTGATGATAAATCTGGGGAATCCAAATAGATTCCGATGGAATCTGAAAAAAACTTGCTGAAATCTGATGAGATCCGCTAAAATCTGGTGAAACGATGAACTGTGTTGAAATCTGAGGAAACCTGGTGAAAGTTGACGAAAGTCTGGAGGGAAATCCGCTGAAATCTGATGAAATGTGATGAAACCTGAATAAATCTGAAAAAAAAGAGAAACCCTCAGGTAATGCGATGAAATTTGATGGAATGTGAATGATGAAAAGTCATGAAATCTTCCGGATGAAATCTGCGGGTCCAGGTCCGCGCCTGATTTGCCTCGATAGATATCCACGATCTCTTCGAACCTGATTTCCAAAACAATGTGTTTTTCTTGTCGGAAATCTGAAAAATGGGGCATAAGAATCCAGGATGAAATCTCGGGGTAGGACTTGGAACCCAGTTTTATAAGTATAAATTGGCTGGGCCAACATGGATTCTTACAAAAAGATAGGACCCAACAAAAACCAAAAAAAAATACACCTTATAAAAAGGGGGGGGTCAAAAACAACGATTTATATAAAACGTGCGCCCAACCCCTCTTCTGACTTTTGGGGTCCCCTTTGCCAACCCTTGGCCAGCATTTTGTAGAGAAAACCCTCGGCCAGTGAACAAAATGCATAAAAGGTATTCCCAGGTTGAACTGCTAGAAAATACATGCCTGCATTCCAAAAGAAATGAACTACCCCAGTCTAGTTCCATCTAAGACATTTTGCGCTTCATTTTGGGACCGTTCAATTTCTAAGACATTTTGCGCTTCCATTTTGGGACCGTTCAATTTTTAAAGCATTTTGCGTTTCCATTTTGGGACCGTTCAATTTTTTAGACATATTTTCAAGACATTTTGCAATCAAAAGCTTTTACAAAATGGTGGGACCTTTCAATTTCTAAGACATTTCACACTTCCATTGGTACCGTTCATTTTTTAATGTCAAGCGAGGGTTTCAAAAATTTCATGTCAAGTGAGGGTCTAATCAATTTTTGTGTCAGTGTTGTCATTGCTTGTTGTTGCTGGGAATGGATTTTTATAAATAAATAAACCCTTTTGAACAATTCATATCAAAAATGAAAAGGTCACCCCGGAAACCTACAAGGGGTTGAATTCGAAGGGTGATTTTTCTTATTAGACTTCTTACTTAAAATTGTCATTCTGTGCATTTTTGGGGGCTCATCGGGATCAACTGCATTTTGCTGGGGTTACAACCTTCTCATCGACCAACCAAGGGCTCTACCAAAAGGTATTCCTAGGTTGAATTCCTAGAAAAATACATCCCTGCATTCCAAAAGACATGAACTGCCCCAGTCTAGTTCCATCTAAACGCTAGCGCAACCAAGACAAATTTTAACGTTCCACTCCAGCCGGGATGCAATAAAGGGTTTCCAAATTAATAAGGGTTCCAAACCCCATTTTTTGACTTTTTTTTTAAATGCCAGGGTCAAACATGTGGGTTTTAAGAAGTGTTTTAAAAAACTTTGGCCAACTTGGTCCCACTTACCACACCAATACCCCTATAAAAAGCTGTTATTATAGCAGGTATTTTCTTTATAAAATGGTGATTGCTACTCATCCCCAAGTCATGAACCAACTACTTCTCGCATGATTCTATGGTTTTGAAGCGTTTTGGTCCTATTCTGCGAAGCACCGGTATGATCCCATTGATTGGAGGGGTCGCCATTCCTTGGGATGAATAGTCCTCCTGACTCGCACGGTCTTGATACCAAAGCGGACTGGCTTAACACAATAGGAAAAATGAACAAAAATCATTCAAATCCGATCAAATNCACGGTCTTGATACCAAAGCGGACTGGCTTAACACAATAGGAAAAATGAACAAAAATCATTCAAATCCGATCAAATCTCTGTTCAGTTTGGGTGACTACGAAGCAATCAACATGGCAAATTTTGGAATACCTGCTCTGCTGTGCTACTGATGTTCGTCTGGAAGCTTTCTCCCTCCACTCTCACGGGAATTCAAAAAGGATGTATATAGGTGTGTGTATTTAGCACCTACCAATTTTATCCTCCATGGAATTTCAGGGGCGAAGTTTGTGAACCAATTCTCTAGGTTGGACTAGGCTTTTTGTAAGGAATAATATGATGTCTATGCAGCATTGTTTTTTTTTTACATATGTAGAAAAAACAAGTTGATTATATAAAAACAGTGCCCAAGTCTCAACAAGTACTCAAAATATGACTCCTTGTAAAATGCCTGGGTCCAAGACCTTTTTTTTTGAAATAAAAACATATGGTTTTCAGGCTTTATAAGGGACCCACGCCCTATCTTTTTATAAGGGAAATTCCAACGGGGATGCATAAGATGGTATAGGGTATGCCCCAAATAAGCAGAAAATACTGATTAATGACTGACATTGATTAAGCAAGGGATGGAATGGGTACCCTATTTTCAGACAAACCAAGAAATGAAGAACTGAACTGGATTTCCCCATACTATAGGCCGACAGAATCAACCAACAGGGATTTTGAACAATGCTGCACTGACCTCATGGGTTGAAGGTGGTTGGACGTTTTCCAGGAAATCATGGTTTGCATCGGTTTATACCATCTCAGTCTTCCTTGGTTACCAAGTCTATCCAATTCTGGGAAGCTGAAATCACGATGTGGCCAGAAAAGAAGAAGTCTTTTCCAGAATCCGTGCGAGTGACGTGAACAAATTCAGCACGCTGGAACCATGCATGTAGACTCAGAGATCAGGGACCATTGATGCCGTTGATGCCATGTTCCATCATGTTCCCAACACTGATTTTGGGCACACTGAGTCTGTGACCTACCCGTGTCACACCCTTCCACTACATTGACTGAATTGAACTAATAGACTTAAATAGACTTAATAGACTTGGGAATGCGTTAAACTCCGTTAAACATCTTGAAGAACTTTTAAATGGTGAAAGACGGTGAAAGATTGTGCCCAGCTCGGGCTCTATGTGTACCTATGAGGCGAGCCATCCACTCTCGTGAGGAACTTGTCAAGAGCCTCACGGGTTTACATGGGATGAGCTGCGGCTGCACAATTCACGACGGTCAACTTCTGAAAAGAATATCATGCGTTGGATCCCTACATCCAGTTTCGTAATTGCAAGGGCAAGAAACCAGACGCTTGCATGTAAAGTATCTGCTGCTTAGCAAGATGTTCTCACCTTTCGCTTTCCAGCTTGAGCTAGCAGCTAGCCAAGTACCGCAGATTGAGGCCTTCTCTCTTTGGCTCAGTAGCAACACAAATCAAGCGACTGGTAATCAATTGACAGTATAGTTATATGATGTTATATAATTCAGAGGAAAGTCACGCCATGCCACGCCACTACAAGTTGTATCAAGGCTTTGACAAAAGGGCCACCATGGCATGCCTTCACATGGCATTCGTGCGTGAAGCGGTCAGGTGGTGCAGGATGAATACTTTTCTTCCTCAGATCACACTGTGCCAACTGGTCCGTTGGCTAATTATAGGTGACCCACACGAAACCACGCATGTGAACTGTGCAGCCAAGTCAGTACGCATGTCATGATGTTCGCCTGCAGGTGCTCTTGTCAAAACACTTTGTTTGGCAGTTCTCATTACAGGAAAGGAGTCTTGAAAGTGTGATACAAATCGCTGTGAAAGAACACATGAATCACTGTCGGCATTCTACAATAAATGTACTCCCTGGTGCAATATGTGCAATTGTGCTCCAGATCAAGCAAAACGATTATACTTTTGAGCAACACTAGCCTGGTGGGAACCTCTCCGGCCCGCAAAACAAACCTTTCTGAGGGGTGTGTCTGAAAATAGAATACCCCCCAATTTTGTGGTTAATTGTATTCCCCATTCAATGTCCATGTTGGATATATGTAGATATATATATATATATATAGTATAGCCTATAGTAGGACACACCTGTATGTGCTGTGGTCAAAACATGGTAGATACATGTTATGGTCATCTATCCATGAATTGAACAATTGCAATCAAAACATCATTGGTTGATCTAAATCAATAAGTCCCTCTGAAGATGGATTGATGATCACCCCGCGAATAAATGGCAACTTACTAATGTGGTAAACCCAATGCCATAAAGTTGCCGCAAAGGATCCCCCAAATCACCATAAATGGCTGGTATAAACTATCCCCAAATGGTAAGTGCATCGTTGGGTTGCCCATGGTTGCCATTAAAAGGTCTTGACCATGGCCGTGACCAAGGCGCCGATCCTCTTTAGCGATCCAGGTGTCGAAGGAAGAACGTGCCAAAGGGCTGATAGCCTCCACTTCCTCGAAGAGACCATGGATTCACCATGGTGAAATACCATGGTATTGTTTTAGACGTAACTTCGGTAGCTCTTTGTACCAAGATCGTTGAAAAGAACTCCCAAGATCTCTATACAAGGACTCACAGGACCTCTGCACAAGTTTGACATAGCCATGGGAACAATCACTATTTGGAAATAGGTGAATCATCAAAAACTGGCCCATTTTCGATAGCTATGTTAGATTACCAGAGGGTAACTGATTTTGTATTGCGATTTTCAATAGCTATGTTTTCAATGGTTTTTTGGAAATGATGATATGTACTGGGGTCAAGTTACATGGGATCAATGCTAATTAATGGTTTGTGGCTATCTCATTAAAACCGGGAATCCTTTCTTTTTCCACCCACATCATGGGTATGTGAATGCCTATGAAAATGGATTGACATGGATTGATGACCATCCTCTAACAAAGGCAGTTCACCCAACTTTGACCATGGTACATGTGGGATTTCAGTGATTTAAGTTCAATGTATGGCCATGATCATGATAGTGATATTAATGAGACTATGTTGACACACCAGTTGATTTTGGTAAGTTCAAACAAACACATATGTTTCCTCATGGTTCCATGTTCCAATGGTTGAGAAAGACTTCAATGCTTGTGCTTCAGATAGAGAAAAGCATCCACCTTTTGGTGGACCTGCTTCTGAAGCATTTCACGCAGGCTATAGCTGCAGCGAGAAAAAGTGCCCCGGAACACTGTTGTCACTAGCAGCCTCTTGTTCTGAGCTTACGGGTACTGATGTCACTCGCAGCCTAGCGAGGTGGTCCAACGGCTCCAGGTCAAAGTATGGTGAGGAAATATGAAAAGTGTTGCGGCGCACACCTTGAACGTAATGCAAAGTGTATCTCGCCTCCAACATCCCCAACCACAAGGCAACGCGAGGCAAATGTCAAACAGACAATTCACATTTTCTTATATGTTCTTGCTATCCCAAGTATAGTTGTCAGATGTTCTCAGCAGAAGGTTCATGGAGAAAAGCCTACATAGCCCCTTGGCCCGTCTTCTGCAGACTGAATGAATGAAGTTTCAAGTGCCGGGAGCGGGATCTGCCTCAGATTCCGCTGTATTTTATGATATTTTATGTGTTTTGTCATGTCATCTCCGGACAAATGCCCCAATGTAATTACGGTGTCTATCTGTCAAGATGTCTCCAATGATGATCCAACCAAAGACAATGCAGCCCTGGACAACAATCGAAGGCCTTCCAGGGTGACTATTTTAACGAACTCTAAGTGTGCTGCCCTTTTATCCATTTGTTTATCGTTTCAGGATTTATTTAGATCGCTTCACTTCATGGAATCTACGCCATATATAGGCCATATCTGCACATGCAACGTCTGGGTGAGTGGGGACCATCTCGGCATTTCCCCTGTCCTGGGCTGGCGCTGCCAAGGTTCGTCTGCTGGGACATGAGGGCTGAAGAGGCTAGACCTCTCCTGATGTGGCAGGAACCATGGCCAACAATGGCCGACAATGGCTACAACATGCCAAGAAAACATGCCAAGAAAACATGCCAAGAAAACAGAAATTCGCTGATAGAACAGTGGTCGTCATCCAGGTAGATGTTTTAAATGTTTAGAGGCTACAAGCAACCAGCCCGCGCATGTCATCAAGAGGTCTCATCAAATGATCTATCCAGCTACAAGCCTGAACTGCATTGCGACAACAGGTATGTCTGCAACCCACCCAAAAGCGGTGGTAGTTTCAATCCATTTGGCAGATACTCATTGACCTGCGGTATCATGTGTTGTATCAATCGCAAGCTTCAACTTTCAACTTCTACAAGTCTGCTGCTACAGTGAAAGGTGTGAGTGTCGTTAGAACCAGGCGTCATGTCTGAAACTGCTGCACCGCAAGTGAGGTAAAATCATGAATCCACAAGTCCACAAGGCATTGAATGGTGTGCTATGACAAGTGCCAATTTCACGTTCTTGGTCACCCTTCTTTCGTTGATCATTGCAATATCATGCTCAGGAAATACAACGTCTAAGCCCTCGGTTGAAACAAGGTCTCTTGAAATCAGATGGTTCTGAACAAGATTAAAATGTCGTACCCTGTCTTGAAGTGTTAGCCATGAAATACCATTAATCATATAAAGACCGAGGAAGAGCTTTCACGGAGTTTCCAATTATCTAAAATCATGTGCACACCTCAGTTTTGAATGGGTGGGCTTTCAAATACTTGGGACAATTAGATGTGCACTATCGGGAAATGACTTGCAGCAGGACTCAGCCGCATCTTCGAAGCTGTTTCGAGTTCCAACAGGCTTCCTTAGCAAAATGAGTTGCCATGGCAATTGAACAGTTTGGAGACCTGCATATATTTAGTTGCAGCGCTGTTGCAGCAAATGCAACCTCCAAACCTCCAACATCAAGATGTCCTAATACAATCTGATGCCACGAAACACTTACAGAGCAGCTCGTATACCTCGTCCATGATAGATGTGACATATTCCACAAGCCCAAAGCACTTCTCTGGATCCCATTTATCTAACCTCAAGGTCAGGCTTATACATGGTGAACCAACATGTCCAAGAAAGTTGAAAGTATAACATCTTTGGTTTTTTGTCAGGGACCATTAAAGTCGATTAAGCCATTGGATTTGAAGGGGTGGCTGCAGTAGTAACATTTATTTTGGCATTCATTTGGTCTTGAATGCTAGGCCTCTCCATATTGAACTCGATGCAGGGATCTAAACTGGCTAAAGGCCAATGCTGTCAAGCTTCGCACTGAAACATCCCATGCGGTTTGCTATTGCAAAATGTGTTGGACTGTGGCAGTCCGTCTAGATTTTTCTGTGGAGCCAAAAACCACACAGTGCGGACTTCCAGATTCTCAGGAAGGGAACGACATAGGTTCATTTCGTGTGGTTTGCAAAGATTGCCATGGAAATGCTTCACGCATGGAGGTTTCATGTTCCCCCCATCGGTACATCCTTGAAAAAAACATGGAAAAAGAACTTCGAGAAAGTTGTCTCGCAAAAGAAGAAGGAATGCTAAAGCCATCTCAATCAAAAACCAACCGAACTCACATGAAAGACACATAGATTTGTCACTCTCAGGAGGTGCTAGGTCTGCTAGATCTGCTAGGTCTCCTAGTTTTTCCTCTTCAAAATCGCGGCACTTTGAACCCACCAATTTGTGGAACGTCCATGAAAATGATGAAAGTATCCTCATTCAGTGCAGGAAAATGATGATCCCGAATGATCCCATAAGATCATCCATATTATAATCACTATAGCCTCCAAAATGCCAACACGGCAATCAGATCACCATGGCACTGCTGGTGAAACCAAACACCATCAACAACTCTACCAGATCCCGGCGATGTCAATGGCAATGATTTCCCAACACTTCCCGCTTCAAGGCCTTGATTTAATGGAGGAGTTTGGAAAGGAATGTGATCATGAGATCTATCCAGATCTATCCCCTCTGTTGTGGTGACAAAGATTTCCCAGATCTCTCCTGAGGTCAGAGTCTCTTGTCCGCGGGTCAAGACATCAGCTGCCCTGTATGGACAAGTTGGGTCGCTTGGGGCAGGAGGACAAGGCGTGCCAAATATTGGCTGATTCCGCATAGTCTGCATAGGAACTATAGATTCTATAAAACTCTATATACTATATAAATATATATATATATATTTCAGATCTACTATAGACGCATGGGAGATGCATTATAGATCTATTATAAACGCATGATAGATGTATGATGGATGTATTATATAATATTATAGATGTATTATATATGTATTATGGACGTATTATAGACGTATTATAGATGTATTATAGATGTATTATGGACGTATTATAGATGTATTATAGATGTATCATGGACGTATTATAGATGTATTACAGATATGTAATATAGATGTATTATAGATGTATTATGGACGTATTATAGATATATTATAGATGTATTATAGATGTATCATGGACGTATTATAGATGTATTATAGATATGTAATATAGATGTATTATAGATGTATTATGGACGTATGATAGATATATTATAGACGTATCATAGACGTATCATAGATGTATTATAGATGTATTATAGATAGAATGGATTGAAATATTTCATGGTGCATGGCTCAGGAGATCTCAGGAGTGGGGTCAGCCACCATCCCTGAGACGTAATTCCATGACGCGTTTTCTTGATTGATGGCCGGACACTTGGATGAAAATTTGGTATGATCTATCCATATCATACATATGTATATTTGTAATATGTACACATATATACATATTTTGACACACATTTACATGTCATATCTATCTATATTTATGTATGTCATAGACAATCATGATATCATATTTCCAATGCATATCCATGCATTACATATACATCACAAAACATATATTACGATCATCATGCATCATCCATGTCTTGAATTTCAAGCTGATTTCAAGCTGATTTCAGCCTTGGATCCTGTGCCTCCGGATCAGCTGGGTGATGTGTTTTAAATCCTGGCTCTGGGTGAGTTTTCAGGTTGAAAAAGGAAGGTACCAGGGATGAAAAGACGCAAACATACGCAAAAACCATCTTCTTCACTGTAAAACGTAGACTTTATAGATCTTTCCAGTCCCTACTTTGATGGATGCTTGAAATTTGGCATAAAGATAATCCCACCACCTACACTGCTTCTGCAACCTGTCTCATACTAAATATCTTAATTTGGATTTCAAGATGCAAGGATATGCAAGGATATGCAAGGCATCACGTAGAACAATTGCTAACATACAGCGGAACCATCAAAATATTAACAGTTTCATGACCTCAGGCTTCTCCGTTCCCTGGAACCGTTTAAAGGATTGCTGGACATGGAACTCAGGGGCAATGCGGCATAACTATGTTCTCACTACTTGGCAAATCTTGGCAGATTGGTAGACTACATCCACTACAGCCTGCCTGCAATGGCCAAGTGCATCATTTTCATAGTCCCATGTTCGAATCCATGCGAATCGATGCGAACCACAACAACCCCGAAATCTTCCAAAATGACCAATGCCTGAAACGGATTGAAAGTGTCTATGCAAATTCCTTCACTTGGTTTGGAACTACTGCTTGGAAACATCCATGGTATCGTGTTCTTACTGAATCTGGGACTCTTGGCAATTTATGGCTGCCAACCGACCAACTGCAACAAACATGGGGAAATTCACCAAAAACGTCTAAGTGGTTAACCTGATGTTCAAACCTTCCAAAACATCATCATCACACCTTTTTTCACACCAAAGTGACGAAAACATGTTAGTAAAAAAACAGTAAACCATCCGCAATGTTACTGTAATTACCATAAATAAGGGTTTCAATAAATTGGGAAACCCTCAAATCATCCATTTTAATGGTTTTTCATCATAAACCATCCATTTTGAGGTAGCCCCATTTATGGAAGCCCCCAAATGGGTGGTATCAAACATCAAAATATGTTTCGCAACATGTTTGGTGCGGACCTCCTTCTCCGTGGCGATGCCACGCGCACCGGGTTGGGCCAACAATGACAGGACGTGGCTGCCAGCAGCTTTGCGCAAGTTGCGCCCCGTGGCCGCGTCCTGAAAGCCGTGTGGACTAGAACTTGACCAAAATGTTTACCATTCTTTCAGTTTGGCGATCATCAATTTAGTGTGGATGTAGACCAAACCCCCTGGTGATCATTATTTTTACCATATTTTACCGTTTTAATTATCATCACTTTCATATGGATGTAACCCAAATCCACTACCGTGTCTTTCCAGGTTGATGATCATCATCATCATCATCATCATCATCATCATCATCATCATCATTTTGATATGGATGTAGCCTGCCCAAAGCCAATGGTGATCAACATTCCTTACCATATTTTTTATTTTGGTGATTATATATCATCTTAGGATGGGCGTAGCCCAAATCCACATGGTGATCATCAAGCTTACCCTTTTTCTCGAATGCGTAGCAAGGGTTCCCGTTTCACTTTGGGGATTTGGGCGTTGAGGCTGTGTTCGCCAGACGTTGCGCAAACCGTCGCAGCCGTTGGCAACCGTCCGCAACCGTCCGTGTGAGGGCCCTATGGCCGTGCCTATGGGGAAAACTGCAAAAGGGGATCATTTTTGGGTGTTTCAAACGTGTCAAATTTTCCTTTCGTGTGGTAGGCATGGCACTTCATGACACCCCAAATGCTTCATCACGTGTCAAAACCCGTTCTGTGTGGCAGGCGCAATACTTTGGCATCGTTTTCCGAAAATGATTTGATGATTTTTGCGGCAGGTGCAGCACTTTGGAGGTGTCCATGCCCAGTTTGCGTGGCAGGCATAGCACATTAGATGTCTCGCGTTGGTGTTTTTTGCGAATCGCATTAGCAGGTCTGCGCCAAGGGGTGATAACGTGCAAATTCTGTGGAAGGCGTGGCGTTTTCTTGACGGAAGCCTCGCGCAAAATGCTCGAATTTTGGAGCTCGCAAAAGAGGTTGTAACGTCGTTTTGCGTGGCAGGCGTGGCACTTCGCGACATTCCAACATCTGAGATGTGAGGAGAATTGACGGAACCCTCGTACGAAATGCTCGTCTTCAGCTTCCAACATGTCTTGTCTCGATTCTATGGATTTTCTTGTGGCGTCGCCGTGCCAATGGGAAAGCTCCCAAAGCTCTCATTCTGGAGGTTTCCAAAGAGTTTAAAACATCGTTTCGTGTGTCAGCGTGGCCCTTCGTGAGATTCTCATGTGTCTGAAATAGTGATGCCCATTTTGCGCGGCAGGCGAAACGCATTACGTCAAGTGGTCGCAAAGTGCAAATTGCGTGGCGGGCGTGGAACATCGTGAGAATGTCATTTTTTGTGGCAGGCGCAACAAGTGGTGAAGATCCGTCGTGTGTGGACAATCATTTTGCGTGGCAGGCACAGTATTTGGCGCAGTTGCAACTCACGACCCTAGACTTGACCCTCCCCTCTCTGTTCCACACTTCCCACACACATTTCACACTTTCCACCTTGACACTCCAAGCTGTACACTCTACATTTTTCACTCCACGCTCCACATTGCACTGTACACTCTACACTGTACACTCTATACTGCACACTCCAAACTCTACACTCCACACTTTACACTCCACACTTTGCACTCTACACTCCACACTTTACACTCCACACTTTGCACTCTACACTCCACACTTTACACTCCAGTCTACACTCCGCACTTTACACTCCACACTTTGCACTCTACACTCCACACTTTGCACTCCACACTTTGCACTCTACACTCCGCATGGGAAAAGGCACAGAAGACAGAAGATCAGACAGGAGAAAGTCAAAAGAAAGAAGATCCAGGTCCGCGAAAGGCAGAAAAGTCGCGAAACGCTATGTTTTTCCAATGTTTTGTCGCTCCGGAGGGTCGAAAAGTAGGCTCGCCAAAGCGGCGGGTGCGGAGCCATCTGGCCAGATGAGAGATGAAAAAACCCACGCCGTTGTTGCGCAAGCACATTGCCAAGTCAAAAGGCACAAAGCACCTCACTTTTGGAAGTTGAGATGTCGAAGAATGCACGCCGCTAGCACATTTTGAAGTCAAAATGCGCAAAAAACATCAAAAAACTTCATGCTCGGAGCACTTTTGGAAGTTGAGCTGTTGAAAAAGTGCACGGCGTTGTGGCGCGAAGCACATTTCCAAGTCAACGTGTGAAAAGCTGACGGTCTCGGATGGTCTCGGATGGTCTCGGAGCATTTTTGACGATCCGATATCGAAAAAGCCATTGTCATTGTGGCGCGAAGCACATGTCCAAGTCAAAAGTGTCAGAAACAGATGGTCTCGGAACACTTTTTGACGATCCAATGTCGCAAAAATGCAAACCTACACAACTACACTACAACTATAACCACAACCACAACTCCACAACTATAACTATAACTACTCTACAGCTACAACTACAACCAACTACACCTACAACTACAACTACAACTGCAACCAAACTACAACTACACTACAACTTCACCGCACTGCCTCCAACCACTTGTCGGTCCATCAGTGGGTTCGCTCTGCCATCCATGCGTCAAAATAATTCACGTCTCCTCGAGCTTTCCTATCTTCGAAACTTCCGCCGCCGCCTTGCGCGGTACTATTGGTATACCACATTGTCAGAGAAACCCGGCCCGGATGGCTGGGAAGGTGACGTGACTTTTTGATGAACATTTGGTCCGGTTTTGCTGGTCTGTAAGACTATCCGCTAATGATTTGGCTTGAGGTGATGGATGAACCACATGCTTGCGCCACTTCTGCCGCATACTGCTTCGAGCTTTCAAACCATCTTCCGTTCATATATGATGAATTTCACAAACAAAAGAAATTATTCAAGGATTTGGCATTTTTTGCAGTGCTACCTTGTGGCTTTCTCCCGGAGTACCGCACTACCACTACCGCCCTTCTGGCTATCTTGCATGCAGGTAATCCCACAACCTTAACAGCGTACTTGTGTGCTCAGGCTGGCAGAAAGCAGAAGGATTGTAGGCAAAACGCCCAAAATCAATGGCTTGCGGGGCTGGGAAGAAAATCGCCATGGACGGGTTGCAGTGGAAGGGCTTGTCTGATGTCCCTCTGCTGGCTAAATACGAGTAGTACCGCACAAGGCGGTGGTGGAAGTTTCAAATATAGGAAACCTATAGGAGAGGTTGGTTGCTGTGAATGATGGATGGCAGAGCGAACCCACTGATGGACCGACAAGTGGTTGGAGGCAGCGCAATGTAGTTTGTAATGTAGTGTAGTTGCTGTTGTATTTGTAGATGTAATGCAGTTGTGGTTGTAGTTGTAGTTGTATTTGTCCTTGTAGTTGAAGAGCAGTGTAGTTTAGTATAATGGTAATGGTAGTTGTTATTGTGGTTGTAGCTGTATCAGTTGTAGCTGTTGTAGTTGTAGTTGTAGTAGTTGTTGTAGTTGTTGTAGTTGTAGTTGTAGCTGCCATGTAGTTGCGTTGTAGTTGATGTAGTTGTAGTTGTAGTAGTTGTCGTAGTTGTTGTAGTTGTAGTTGTAGCTGCCATGTAGTTGCGTTGTAGTTGATGTAGTTGTAGTTGTTGTAGTTGAAGTGCAGGGCAGTGTAATGTAGTGTAGTGGTAGTTGTAGTGGTTATTGTGGTTGTAGTTGTGGCTGTTGGAATTGTAGTTGTAGTTGTTGTAGTTGTTGTAGGTGTAGTTGTTGTAGTTGTTGTAGTTGTAGTTGTTGTAGTTGTTCTAGTTGTTGTAGTTGTTGTAGTTGTTGTAGTCGTTGTGGTTGTAGCTGTCATGTAGTTGAAGTTGAAGTTGTAGTTGTGGTGATTGTTGTGGTTGTAGTTGTAGTGGTAGTCGTGGTTGTAGTTGTAATGTAGTTGTAGTGGTAGTCGTGGTTGTAGTTGTAATGTAGTTGTGATGGTAGTTGTAGTGGTAGTGGTAGTTGCGGTTGTGGTTGTAGTTGTAATTCTTGTTGTAGTCTGGTCTAATGTAGTGTAGTGTAGTGTGGTTGCAGTGTAATGCAGTGTAGTGCAGTGTGGTGTGGTGTAGTTGCGGTGTAGTTTGTAGTTTGTAGTTTGTAGTTTATAGTTTGTAGTGTAGTTGTAGTGTAGTTGTAGTTGTAGCTGTGGTTGTAGCTGTAGTTGCAGTTCACTGTAGTGTAGTGCAGTGTAGTGCAGTGCAGTGTAGCGTATTGTAACGTTCTGAAGCGAAGCAAATCTGCGAGATTTCCTCAATTTTCGAAGCTGACAACATCAAAAACGAAGAAATTCTGCGAGGCTTCCTTCGAAAATGGAAAGTTGAGTGCGCAGCTGACGGCCTCGTACCAATGCAATTTGCGATTTTTGGACTCCATCTCTCTCAAGTACTGCGCCTGCCACAAAAAAGTGAGGCCAGGCCATACGAAGTGTCGCACCTGTCACGCAAAATCATCTTAGCAAAGGTGAAGACCTGATGCTCCAAAATGACACCCCTCTCCCTGACCTCGGAACATGTCTGCATCTCAGCAGATCCTCTGCAAATGTCCCACGCCTGTTTGAAAATGCTACAAAACCCACACGTTTAGCTAGCTCACTTTTGACAAGGTGCAGAATCCCTTGCGCCTGACACACGAAACAACGTCTGAACGTCCAAAAATTGTCCGAGCATGTGGTGCTTTAGGATTTTGACTTCCAAACGCGCTTCGCGCCACAATGGCTTTGCGCTTTTTCCATATCGGATCGTCAAAAGAATGCTCCAAGACCATCCGAGACCATCAGTTTTTCACACTTTGACTTGGACATGTGCTTCGCGCCACAACGCTGTGCACTTTTTCAACAGCTCAACTTCCAAAAGTGTTCCGACCATGAGGTGTTTTGCACATTTTGACTTCAAAATGTGTTTCGCGCCACAGCAGCGTGCACTTTTTCAACCTCTCAACAAACAAAAGCGGGTTGGACGTGAAGTGATTTACACATTTTGACTTCCAAATGTGTTTCGCGCTACAACGCCGTGCACCTTTTCCACATCTCAACTTCCAAAACTGCCCCGAGACCGTCAGTTTTTAACACTTTTTACTTCCAAATGTGCTTCGCACCACAACGGCGTGCAATTTTTCATCTCTTAAGTGCCCAGATGGCTGCGCACCCGCCGCTTTAGGGAGCCTAGTTTTCGACCCTCCGGAGCCACAAAACATTGGAAAAACACAGCATTTTGCGACTTTCCTACCTTTTCGCGGATCTGCATCTTCTCTCTTCTGACTTTCTCCTGTCTGATCTTCTCTCTTCTGACTTTCTCCCTGTCTGATCTTCCTCTTCTGACTTTCTCCCTTTCTGAGCCTCTTCCTGTCTGCGCTTTTCCATCTGTCCATATTGTCGGAAGTTTGACTTCTAAACTTCCCTCGCTTCCAAACTTCCTTCGATGATAAAGTACGACAAATTTTTGCGGGCCTCTCGGCAGCAAAGGTACAAAATGATACCTTTATATATTGCACATCACGTGACCGCATGAAAAAGGCACATTCCATTGCAACTCTGGGTCGGCATGAATTCATCTCAGCTAGCAGCTCAAATGCTCTGACGAGTTCTTCCTTTTCTATATTTCTCCAAGCAGCTTGGCTACCAAGATGGCTCTCCGCACAGCCACCGATGTCCCCCCATGTCCCACTCTCCTGCTCCAAAGTCTCCGCTGAGATTGCGTCTTCCAAGGCGAAAAGGTGCTTTTTCACCAAGTTCAGGTGCTTCCTCGGAATCATAAACCCGATGGACCCGATTTAAAAATAGACAAAAAACATCAGAAGAATGCAACTACATAAGTGACGACCGTGAGATTTGCACCAGGCAGACGATTTATTTGATATTATTTGATCATAGTGCAAAATTGCTGCATGCGTTTCGTACCTGCAGAGAGCCAAGCGACAAGAACACGTCACATTTAGTATCCTGCAGGGAAAATTAGACCAGAAATGCAGGCATTTGTCATGGCTTAATCAGCCAAAAAATCCGTGTGAAACCCAGGGTTTTCGAAACCAGCCAGGCCCGGATTGTGTGATATTGAATATCAACTGTTTACAATCATCTACAATCATATGCAACAGTTTAAATACAAAAACAGCGTCTCTACAGTACACGCACAGAGAGAGAGAGAGATATATATATATATATTTATATCTATGTATTTATTTATTTATTTTTATTTATTTATTTATTCATTTATTTATTTATTTCCGAAAGCTCCTGCGAAGGGTTTTTCCCAAAGAACAACTACCAACTTCATCTACATAATATCTTTTTCTCACATCGTCTTCACATATATCTCATACAAAACATATACTTCATCTACATCATCTACATCATTGAATCATTTACATCATCTACATCATTTACATCATCGACATCACCTACATCATCTACATCATTTAAATCATCTACCTCATCATTAACATAACATCTCCTACTCACATCAATCATCATGTACATTTAAGACACATCATGTGGACATCCTCTTTATCATCAACTCAAGAGTTCTTAGTCAGGAGTCATTCTCACTCAGGAGTTCTTACTCAGGAGTTGTTACTCAGGAGTAAATTACTCAGGAGTTTTTACTCAGGAGTTATATTATATACTCAGGACTTACTGCTCAGGAGCAAGTTCTCAGGAGTTAGTTCTCAGGAGTTCAAACTCCTACCAAAAACTCCTACTTCTCAAGTTCTTCTAAATCTCTCTTTAGGCAGCAGGGCAGTCAAATGCAGGATTGCGAAACGCAACCCTGTCGCACGAAATGAGGGTCGATGTGCAAAAACTCAGGTGAAATTGCGATTTTGCTCCGACTCGCGCAACCCTTTCGCACGAAATGAAAGTCAATGTGCAAAAACTGAGGTAAAATTGCGATTTTCACGGTGCTCGCGCAACCCTTTTCGCACGAAATGAGGGTCGATGATCCCCATGGCCATTTCATGGGTCGACTTAAGGGGTACCATTTTATAGGGACCCAATGGTTTTGCCTACAAAATGGTTTTAGGGACTCTACAAAATGGTAAGGCCAATGTCAGGGCTTTACAAAATGGTTNTTTACACAACAAAACATACCCTGACAATCCTCTACAAAATGGACATTTGTCTCTTACAAAATGGTGGGTTTTGGTGCCCAAAAAATGATCATGCACCGATATAAAAATGAAACAAGCTCTAAAACCCACTCATTGCTACAAAATGGTATCTTTGAGTTCAATTTTCAACCCCAAATCCATAGCAGCCAGAACCATTTTCNTAAAACCCACTCATTGCTACAAAATGGTATCTTTGAGTTCAATTTTCAACCCCAAATCCATAGCAGCCAGAACCATTTTCTAGGCGCACGGCCTGTCAATCGTGGCAACCGTAATGGGGCACATTACGTAACACAAGCAAATGATCACAAAATGGTAAGGCCAATGCCAGGGCTTACAAAATGGTAGTGTTTGTCAACTTTCTTGGATAATCTAATTCCACTGACAAAANTTACACAACAAAACATACCCTGACAATCCTCTACAAAATGGACATTTGTCTCTTACAAAATGGTGGGTTTTGGTGCCCAAAAAATGATCATGTCCCAAATTAAAATTGAAACACATATCCAAACCCCCACTGCTTTCTACAAAATGGTTAGGTCACCATAAAACGGTACCAGATTCCACCATTCTGTGGTGGAAATGGCCACGGGGATGGTCGATGTGCAAAAATTCAGGTAAAATTGCGATCTTGCTCCGACTCGCGCAACCTTTTCGCACGAAATGAGGGTCAATGTGCAAAAACTGAGGTAAAATTGCGATTTTCACGGTGCTCGCGCAACCCTTTTGCACGAAATGAGAGTCGATGTGCAAAAACTCAGGTAAAATTGCGATTTTTCGTGTACCTGCGCAACCCCTTTCGCACGAAACGAGGGTCGATGTGCAAAAACTGAGGTAAAATTGCGATTTTGAAATCGTTGCCGGCGACTTTTGCGCACCCTTTCGCACGAAATGAGGGTCGATGTGCAAAACTACTTGGGGGGGACTTTGGTAACTTTAGTCTATAGACCCTCAAACCAGGGGTCTATTTGGATAGTCTTGCCAGGTGACCGTAAAAACAATTTCCTCATTTGGGACCTTTTCACTTTTCGAAATCCAGAGGTCTAACAACGTTTTCCTTCGTCACCAGTTTTTGCACATAAGGCAGCACCGTCTTCGCCGATTGCTCGCAATCCTCTCTGACGTCCCAAGTTGTGGAAGCAGTGGCCAATTCTCGGAAACAAACAGAAAAACATCATTTTTTGTAAGGTTGTTTTTGTGATGCAAACCTGCTGTAAACTGAGGCAACTACTTTTATAAGGTATGCCATGGTTTGCTCATTTTTTTGTGCATATTCTTCCAAGTATTTTGCACTTGTTTTTTTTGCATGTGGATCAACATCTTGAAAAAATGCGACCAAGAATTCAAATCCCCATTCCCATAATTTTCTTCATAAAAATCAAAGTGTGGATGGACCTGCTATCTCAAATCTGTATCAATCCGTTTTGCGTTTGGCAAGTTTCCAGAATGTTGAGGGACATTTGTCAGGCTAGAAACTGATTCCAAACCAAAGCCAATTTTTTGTTCAAACGTGTTCTGTAGATCTTCTATGATTTGCATCATTCTACCTTTTTCGACCTACGGAATAGTCTATGATGATTAACCCTGACATAGTTTGGACATATCATCTGGCATTCTACCCGGCATTTTTCCTGACATTCTTTTCGGCATATACTTTGACATTCTTTCTGTGGCACATATAGCGACATTGTTTTTGGCATTCTATTTGAGAGTATCCGGTTTAAGAATTGGTGGCTGGATTTTGAAAGAGGAACTGGTAGACATGAACAGGCAGTCCTAGAGAAAGTCGGCTTCTACCAAGTAGCTTGGGTCTACTATGACGTCATTGGACTTGTTATGTGTTTTTTGGGCTGCCCGCCCCAGGCGAGACCATTCTAGACCTTCCCATTTCATCCATGCTGCAAAAGAGCAACGCAATAGTTTTTGGAATGGTCTANGTGTTTTTTGGGCTGCCCGCCCCAGGCGAGACCATTCTAGACCTTCCCATTTCATCCATGCTGCAAAAGAGCAACGCAATAGTTTTTGGAATGGTCTATGATGATAAAGTTTAAGAATTGGTGGCTGCAAGCGGCTGCATTTTGAAAGAACAAGTGGTAGACATGAGTAGGTAGTGCTAGAAAATGTAAGTTTCTACCGCGTAGCTTGGGTCTACTTTGATGTCATTGGACTTGTTATGTGTTTTTGGGCTGCCCGCCCCAGGCGAGACCATTCTAGACCTTCCCATTTCATCCATGCTNGACTTGTTATGTGTTTTTGGGCTGCCCGCCCCAGGCGAGACCATTCTAGACCTTCCCATTTCATCCATGCTGCAAACGAGCAACGCAATAGTTTTTGGATGGTTTATGATGATAAAACTCAATGATTGGTGGCTGGATTATGAAAGAGGAACTGGTAAACATGAACCGGCAGTCCTAGAGAAAGTCGGCTTCTACCAAGTAGCTTGGGTCTACTATGACGTCATTGGACTTGTTATGTGTTTTTTGGGCTGCCCACCCCGCACAACACCATTCTAGACCGAATGACTTTGGCGTGCTGCAGGAAAGCATGAAAGTTTTGAAGCATTNTGTTTTTTGGGCTGCCCACCCCGCACAACACCATTCTAGACCGAATGACTTTGGCGTGCTGCAGGAAAGCATGAAAGTTTTGAAGCATTTGGCAGAAGAAGGAAGCAAGCAAAGAAAAGGGCAACAAAGAAAACACTATGACCATGGGACCATGATTACATCCCTCCTTCCAAGAATGTACATGGATCAGTCTCCGCATAATCTCACAAGGAAAACTCCCTGGGTCAATCCCCTCGCATCATTCTTCTCAATCCCTTCCAGCACCAGCACCAGCAGCAACTGTTTTTGAACAAGGAAAACAACAAAAGCAAGCAAGTAGAGTGTTTCAAGGAGAAGGCNAATCCCTTCCAGCACCAGCACCAGCAGCAACTGTTTTTGAACAAGGAAAACAACAAAAGCAAGCAAGTAGAGTGTTTCAAGGAGAAGGCTAAACATGTAAAAGAGGCAAAGGTAGAGAGCACAAGGAAACAACAACAGGATACAACAGGGACAAAGCCCTAGGAAACAATGGCCCGGGTGGGCGTCAGCCATGACAAGGCAAACCACGCACAGAGATGCACAGAGTAGAGTTCTCGACGAACAAGTTTGAACCAAAAATTTGGCTCCGGCCNAGAGATGCACAGAGTAGAGTTCTCGACGAACAAGTTTGAACCAAAAATTTGGCTCCGGCCGGCTGAAAACTTGACCAGTTTCAAGCCCGACAAATGGAAGTCTATCTGGAAAACGCATATCGGTTTGATACAGATTTGACATCGCAGGTTGCCCGCATGCTCCACACGTTGTCTTTTTTTATTTTTTTGACACAGCAGGTTTGGATTTTTTGCCACATGTTTTCAAGATGTTGATCCACATGCATATCCTGGGAAAAACATGCGCAAAATTACATCTGAGACTTTCCACATGATAGCTCAACATACCCAAACTGCCAAAGGTCTATAGTCTATAATGGAAATATTTTTCAAGGGTCTAGATGAATCTATTTACCTCTTCAGACCCCCAGAACGCCAAGCCATAAGGCCTGGGTACTATAGACCTCAAGTAGTTGATACTATCAAAAACTGAGGTAAAATTGCGATTTTGAGATCTTAGATTTAACCCTTTCGCACAAAATGCGGGTCGCATTGTAAAAACTGAGGTAACATTGCGATTTGGATGCGTCTCTGTAAAAGCTCTTCTGTGTAAAAGCTCCTGTGTGTACACGCTTTTCTGTGTAAAAGTTCCTGTGTGTAAACGCTCTTCTGTGTGAAAGCTCCTGTGTGTAAAGACGNTCCTGTGTGTACACGCTTTTCTGTGTAAAAGTTCCTGTGTGTAAACGCTCTTCTGTGTGAAAGCTCCTGTGTGTAAAGACGTCTGTGTGTAAACGCTTTGCTGTGTAAAACCTTTTGTGTGTACACGTGTCTTGGTGTAAACGCTTTTCTGTGTAAAAGCTCCTGTGTGTAAACGTGTCTTGGTGTAAACGCTCTTCTGNTGTGTAAAACCTTTTGTGTGTACACGTGTCTTGGTGTAAACGCTTTTCTGTGTAAAAGCTCCTGTGTGTAAACGTGTCTTGGTGTAAACGCTCTTCTGTATAAAAGCTCCTGTGTGTAAACGCCTCTGTGTCTAAAAGCTTTTCTGTGTGAAAGCCTCCGTCTGTAACGGCGTCGGTGTGTAAAAGCTCTTCTGTGTAAAAGCTTCTGTGTGAAAGAGTTCTCTGTATAAATGTGTATGTGCGTATACGCCCTTCTGTGTAAAAGCTCCTGTGTGTAAACGCGTCTGTGTGTAAAAGCTTTTCTGTGTAACAGCTCTTGTGTGTAAACGTTTTTCTGTGTGTAAACGCCTCTGTGTGTAAAAGCTTTCTTCTGTGTGAAAGAGTTCTCTGTATAAACGTGTATGTGTGTAAACGCCTTTCTGTTTAAAAGCTCTTGTGGTGTCTTGGTGGAAACGCTCTTCTGTGTAAAAGCTCCTGTGTGTAAACGTGTCTTGGTGTAAACGCTCTTCTGTGTAACAGCTCCTGTGTGTAAACGCCTCTCTGTGTAAAAGTTCCCTGTGTGTAAACGCCCTTCTGTGTGAAAGCTCCTGTGTGTAAACGTGCCTTGGTGTAAACGCTCTTCTGTGTGAAAGCTCCTGTGTGTAAACGCCTCTGTGTGTCAAAGCTCTTCTGTGTGAAAGCTCCTGCGTGTAGACATGTATTGGTGTAAACGCTCTTCTGTGTAAAAGCTCCTGTGTGTAAACGCCTCCTGTGTGTAAAAGCTTTCTTCTGTGTAACGACGCAACATACATCGCATACGNGTAAACGCTCTTCTGTGTAAAAGCTCCTGTGTGTAAACGCCTCCTGTGTGTAAAAGCTTTCTTCTGTGTAACGACGCAACATACATCGCATACGGGATGTCACAGGCGAAACAGCACGCGTGTTCACTGTTTTCTGTATTTGGACGCGCTGCAAGAACGTTCAAGAGATTGACAAGGCTGGCATCAGATNCGGGATGTCACAGGCGAAACAGCACGCGTGTTCACTGTTTTCTGTATTTGGACGCGCTGCAAGAACGTTCAAGAGATTGACAAGGCTGGCATCAGATGTGGAAGTGTTACTGAATCTTTTTGCAGGATCAAAACATGGCAAGCCGTATTTCACATCAGGAATCGGATGAAAACGGTGTTGTTTGAGTCCTTGATTTTGTTTCTAAAATCAGGGACTCAAAAACGGTCATTTTTGAGTCCTTGATTTTTTGAAAAAAAATCAGGGACTCAAACAGGGTATTTGCGTCAAAATCATAACGACAAACAGTTGAATGTCCGTTGTCGGCTCAAGCCACATAGTGCTTCAACAGGTTCACATTGTCATTATTGTAGTAACATTGGCACGGGTCTTCTTCCTTTTTTGTTGCGTCATGTCAGAACGCATTGAACACGTGGCACGGCATCATGCATGTGCAGACTAACAGCATGCAACTTTTTCTCGTGTCCCACCTGCCACTTGGCTACCCACGCTGGTTGTGACCGCAAGTCGCGCGAAACA
>BGPT01000674.1:3934-68944 GCA_003297045.1 Symbiodinium sp. clade C Y103
GACCTTTACGAAGTATTCTTTACCGAATATGTAGAAAAAATGATGGAGGGTTATAAACATTACTGCGACCTAACTGAAATAAAAGAGCATATAAAAAAAAGTGATAAATACTTAAAGAAAAAATAACTATATATAGTAAGAGAAAATGAGTAGGGCAAAAATTGAGGACTTGAGTTCAATTTCAGAAAATTTAGGATTGTATGTTGAAGTTGGTAGTGATAGTGAGGACGAAGATTGGGAAAGAAAACAGATAGAAAAAGAAGATGAAGAGATTAGAGACTTTGTAAAGTGTCATCCTATGCCTTCACCAGATGATGAGGAAGGAAAACAATTGTGGATAAAAGTAATTGACAGATTAAAGAAAGAGGATGGTGTTAATGAACTTGTAATCTTTTCGTTCTGGAGATTTGACATAATGAAAAGGATGTATGAAAACCTCACTGATAAAAAAAGCATCATTGATTGTGGAAAGGAACTGAACAGAGATGGAGAATTCAACGCTATGATTATCAACCTAACGCTTTTGTCAATAGCAATGGATGAACTAAATGATACAAANTGATTGTGGAAAGGAACTGAACAGAGATGGAGAATTCAACGCTATGATTATCAACCTAACGCTTTTGTCAATAGCAATGGATGAACTAAATGATACAAACAAATCGTGTTTAACACAAATGAGAGTGATTGAACACTGGTGGGATGGAATAGGAAAATGGACAGCGTAAATGATTAATTCATAATATCTTAACAAAATATATTATGAAGTAATCACCCACCCAAACACAAACATAAAACACAACAACCTAAACAAATCCTANATATATTATGAAGTAATCACCCACCCAAACACAAACATAAAACACAACAACCTAAACAAATCCTACCCCCATTCAATCCAAACAATCAGAGTGAAAGTTAGGGGCAAAATAGTCCCAAAACCCCCAGCACATAAAACATCAAAGGTAGGGAAGAAACATTGAACAAAAACATAAAAACCATAACAGGGGACATATTAACATAAACTGTCCCAGTATCCCCCTTTTACCATTTTTTTCCCATACATCACAATCCACAATTGGTGGATAGATGTTGTCGCTTTGCTTGGCAAAATGATGACCATTTGTTTGCAGATGCGTGAACATCGCCAGGCTGCAGGCCACAGAGAGCACTCAGTATGCAGATACACAGGTGGGAGACCAAGCCATCACAGAAGCGTAGCCATTGCGCTACTGAACACACGCAAGACATGGTATTTAGATACATGTATTACATATACGCATGTGCAATATCATGAGTTGTGTAGTTAAATATGTTTGTATCCATGACGATGTTAGGCTGTGAGTCCTGAAGTTCACAGCTCTGCCCATCAGTTGGTTGCCGCTCTGGAAAGCTGAACGTTACCAAGAGGCATTGTATTTCAGTAATTATTCTGGTTGTCACAAGCAAACTGTATTGATTCACAACCCAAATTCTACCATCTCACACAATTACTGTGGTGCTCTGAGAAGATGGAGTTCTTTCTACCTTCAGTATGTTGAGAAAAAATCATTGTTTTGATACTGCATTTTGTCTTGAGGCTCTCACCATTGAGCCCATGAACTCTGGGCCTTTAGCAGCCAGCTCTGCAGAAGTAGCTGGTCCGCGTAGAATCTGCGGTGTCTCATACTTGAGGGCCCCACACATCGTGAGTTTATACTGGATTTACAACAGATTGGATGCGTTGGAGGGATTTGAGGGTCACCAGATTTAAGAAACACACCAAGGTATGGCATTTGATATTGCATGTCTTGAATATCTCTCCAGACCAATTTTTTTGTTGACTTGTAGTTATTATTGGGAGAAGAGTGCTGCAATCACAACTGCATAGAACATGTCATGAATTTGCTACTGCATATTCAGTGTTGCTTCCGTAAATCGAGGTTGTTTTTGCCATTGCATCGCCTTGCTATGCCACATCCAAGTTTTTCATATTTGAGGCTCCTCCATGGTCACCAAACAGGCCCAGCTTTTCACCGGTTGGGTGCTCGGAATATCTGACAAACTGAGCACGAAACGAAACATGGAATATTTGTTCAGAGCCAGACTTAGATTGTTGGATGTGATTTGTATCGATCATAGACCCGTAATGAATCGTAATGACCCATGTATTTGGCATGGATGCAATGGAAATGACATGAAGCACTGCTTCTGAAGCACGTCTTTCCGGCCGAGGCCTCGGGTGAGACCGGCACGCCACGGTTGCTGATGAAGACGCAGAGCACGTGGGGGAAACCTGGAGAAGCCGAGCGGTGCACCAAAATATGGTGGGATGAATTTGACCACAATTGACCCGATCCATATCTTCAGATCCACATGAGGATACCATCCATTACTTGAAAATCCTTGAAATATGGTGAATCCATCACAAGTGGATGGTCCACAATGTGGTAATCATACCGACCAACGTATTTGAATGCAAGCCAATGGTAGTATTACAGAGCATCAAAAAATTGCTGCAAGGCAGACATGGTTTTGTTATGTCTTGTTTAAGTCTGGAGTCTGGAGGTGTCGTACAAGATGATGGATGTGCTGCTCTCACTCTCTGCCGTCTTAAAGGGGTAAACTTCGAAACTTTCAAGCAACATGACAGAGAAGGAACAAAATACCAGCGGCTTCCTAGGTTTTCACTGAGCAAATCTGGCTTCGCGAGCTGAATTCATTGAAAGAGAATGTTTCAACGCCATGTTCTTGAATTAAGTCCAGCGACTCGCAATCATTGGTCATCAATATTTTGAAATACAGGTCAAGACCTAATTTCATTAGAGTTTTGATAGGAAGCACAATAAACCCAACATAAACCCCAATATGACTCGAATATGAGCATCATTTTTCGATATTTTCTCAGATCTTTTTCCGTGCCATGGGCGACCAGATCCGCATCGTTGGCCTTGCTGGGGAGCTGTGTTCTGTACAGCTACCAGCTGATGCCACATTGCAGGTGGTCTGGGTTGATATTTATTCATGGGGGTAATGATAAATGAATAATAATGATATCTATTATTTATATTCATATATATTCATCATTACCCCCATCTAAGATAACGATAGATGGCTTCTGTGTTTGTTGATGGAGGTAGTGATACTTGTATGATGTTGTATGTATGTATACACTGGGATCATTGGAGACTATTTAAGCCATAGGCTGATGTTAGAATTGGACCATTTGACCACCCCTGTCAAAGGTAAGATATTCAACATTATTCAACCATGTTTCCTCAGGTCAACCATCCAAGTTTGGCTGCTCAAATCTACATTTCTGGTGATTAAAAACCATCCCATGGATTCCCATGGTTCTACAGTAGCTGGTTCCAAACCAATCAATTTGTGGCATAACCAACGCCCCATTTTTTTGGCATAGAGAACCATCCATGTTTTGGCATAGAGAACCATACATATGGAATCATATGGATCCATCCTGGCCTGTCAAGGAGCTGAAGACGAAAATCGAAGATGCCCTGGGAGTTCCCTGCAACCAGCAGCGCCTCATCCATGGCTCTGAGGAGCCAAACAAATGGTGCTGAGTCGGCACACCATCAAGGAAGCAACAGAATTCCATGTGTGTTTGTCTTGTTGGTAAGAAAACCTTGAATTTTCAGGCTTTGCTAACCCATGTAATACGTGTATGTATACAATATGATGTATAGATATGTATATTGATAGACAATTATATGTAAATTGAGACATGTAGCCAGATGCCAATGAACATGATCTTCCCTGCACGAATTTTCTGGCTAGCTGAGCTCTGATAAACCATCCCAAATCATCCCAGATCAATATTTTTTAAGAGACACGTTGACAATCAATGAAGGAATGACATGTGTTCCTGCGTCGTTTGCAAGACTGTCCAATTCATGGTTGCAACCAAGTCATGAAAGCACGCTGCACCTGGAAGATTCAGGTGTCAACCTCCCTGTGCATCCCAGACAGTAGGGACAAAGTCTACCAAACCTTGATTTTAACCATAATCCCAGTGAACTTCATTGTTCCAAAATCCTCATGTTCCGCCATGGTTCACAGATGCTTTGGGCTATCAGGAGCTGCAGGATCTCGGCCCCACGCGGCCCGTGGAGCTGTGCTTGCTGCGCCTGGCACCCCAAGTGGATGAGGAGGAAAAGTTGCGGTGGTCCCAGCAGCTGGAGAAGGTGCAAAAGTGCTGGAGTGATCTGGGATGATCTGGGGGTTTCCATATAAATGGGGGATCCCCAATAGCTGGATGGTTTGTAATGGAAAATCATCGAGAATCCGAAAATCAAATGGATGGTTTCGGGGTACCCCCATCTTGGTAAACCTCCATATGTTGCAGTATAAAACAGAAACTTTGAGTATCTGAGTATCATTTGAATTTGGGGTACCGTATGGTACC
Organism: Symbiodinium sp. clade C Y103; assembly: GCA_003297045.1. Taxonomy (NCBI): domain Eukaryota; class Dinophyceae; order Suessiales; family Symbiodiniaceae; genus Cladocopium; species Cladocopium sp. clade C. The sequence goes on from BGPT01000674.1 coordinate 8,340, forward strand.
ATGATTCTAAACATCACCGAAGATTGTTTTATGCGTGCCGCACCTTGGTGTGTCCGCTCTCCCCCTAGTTGTGCCCCAGGATGGTATGGAGCTTCTCTATGCCCCTGAAGCAGTTCAGGCAGACAGAGAGCTTGTGATGAAAGCAGCGCCCTGGCAATTCTTTTGGAGATGAGGATGAGCAGGTCTATGCCAACCAAAAACCACCCTTTTTTGTTGGGGAAGTCACCGAAGTTGTGCTGGTCTGTGCTGGTTCAATCACAATTGTCCACCAATTTTCCATGGTTCAATCCCATAAAACCATCATTCTTCTTGGTAGAATTCCTCATTCTTGTTGGTGAAAGATGGTGAAATCGCCACGTTTCATCGTAAAATCCAATAACACCACCAGATTTTTCTTGGTTAAATTCAGTTCAATCATGATCTAAATCCCGATTTTTTTCGGGTGAAATCACCATTCTTCATGGTAACATCGCTTGGTTTTCACCAACGTCCCAGGTGCGCCAGGCGGGCGACGCCTTGGCCATCGCCTCCGAAGAGCTGCGAGGCGATCGGGAGCTGGTGCTCCAGGCCGTGCCCCGTTGCAGTGACGGTGAAATCAGCACGGAAATCCCACGGAAATCCCATGGAAATCCCCTATAAAGTGAGGGTTTAATGGGAACATGGCCTAAAATGGTGGATGTTCAATTGCCATGTTTGATTACCAGAGGGTATATAATTGGTGATATCCATATAGATAATATGAATATCCTATGGTGAAAATGGTGATGTTGAAAGAAACATGTTGAAATCAAGCATGAAACTTGGGGTATCAAAAACCATCAAGGAACTTGTTTGCTGAGAAAAATTGGTGCTATAATGGTGATGCATCGGGGGATTTCGTGATGACATTTGGAGATCATCCAGTGGCCATGAAAATTGGGGATGCGTAGTGGAATTTATTGGGGATCATGGATCCGATGATTGGATTTAATGATATTTAAATATGAATCCCATCATGGATCATGGGGGATTGTCATAATCATATGTAATCCATTGGGAGAATCCAAAAAATGCGAACCATTAAGGTATTCAGCCATCGAACATGGGGGTAACTTTTACGATTCAACTTGGGGATTTGTTATGGGATATGTTATGGGATACATAGTTCACCATCAATATTAAAATTCTTATAATCGTAAAAATATGTAAAGATGAAGATGATCATGCTTGGTGAATAAACTTATGAATTTATTGTTGTGGTGAATCGCCACTTGAAAAAATAAAGTTGATTATAACTGCTGCTGCTGCTGCTGCTGCTGCTGCTGATGATGATGATGATGATGATGATGATGATGATGATGATTACTATTGTGATTATTAGTTTTGGCCATGATGGACGTGCCATTATTTACGATGCTGTTTGATGGTTTTGATGATGATGATGATGATGATGATGATGATGATGATGATGATGATGATGATGATGATTACTATTGTGATTATTAGTTTTGGCCATGATGGACGTGCCATTATTTACGATGATCATCATCATCATCATCATCATCATCATGAAATCTATATCATGATATATCATGATGATGTGGATGTGATTTTGAGCCGATCATGATTTTGCAGCAATTTGGCATGACTAGGATTCGAATGGACTACTTGATTTTTCATATTTGGGATGGGTTGAAACCACAAAACCAGATGATGTTGATGACACTATCAATGACGGCATGACTGCAAAGATTTGAATTCTTGTTGATACTAGGGTCTGAGGGCTGGCAACATGACAAAACATGGATAAAGAAAAACTGAACATGATCTGCAGCTAAATGCCTCACAAACGACCCCTATAGTAGTTTGTTTTCTTGCAGCACTACTTGATGTGAAAGATGTTGGACGTTTGGTATGGGTTGTCAGGACTTGGCCACGTCGGCTGTCAGTGGCCACGCTAAGGTCAGTCAAAATGGTTCTTCTTTGACGTATGCGTCGGCAAGCTTGAAGAGCGACAAGGACGCACATTGATGTTCAAGAAAGACATGTCAAGGCCACCGTGATGTAAACAATGAACCACTTCCCATTAACATCGTAATGCATAGTATGTGGTTTGCAAAAAATGAAGGTGTGCAAAACTTGGGCCTTTTCACTGCTGTGTGAGGAAACCTCTCCCTTCCAAAAAGACCTCATTTGATTCCAAATGTGAACCGGAGAAACCTCCTGGACAAGAGCTTCGTACAACATGAACAAGATGCTACTGGTAAGTGGATTTTGGCATGGGTTTCTAAGTCCATAGACCAACTCTCTGGGCACTACCAAGACAACAGGGACCTGCAAGTTAGCATGACCAGCCTTTTTTTGACCTTTTGTGGGGCCCCAGTGACTTGACCCATATATCATATTGTTGATTGTAGATCCCATAAAAAACAAGAGAAAACAAGTATGCTCATAGTATAGCATAGTATTGCAGTATAGCCTATTTATCCCAAACATATCTCGTAAAACCCAACTATAAACCATCCCCAATGACTCACCAGAAATGGATTGTCTACACCATCCAGAATTGGAGGTTTATGTTTGGCTTTACCACATAATATCAGATGTTTGGTAATAGTTTCACAGTGAAACCCACCATTTCTTCCGAATGTCTACCATTATATTATATCCGCTAGTAGAATTGTATTTTAGGGGTATTTGGCCTACCCATGTTATCCCAACGATATCCCCATGGTCTCCCCCGAAGGAGGTGGTCCTTGCTGCGGTTCGCCAGTGTGGTTTGGCACTTCGCCACGCTGGCAGCGAACTGCGCAAGGATTGGGACGTGGCCATGGCAGCGGTGCAGCAGAATGGTGCCTCAGCTCAGATTTCCCCATGCGCTTTGAATCGGATTGACCCACCATTTTCTGGGATGTCAATGGAGATAATACGGAGAGCATATCGGGATCACAAACCAACAAGATGATCCAGATGAGCAGTGTTCAAAAGCCTAGTTGAAAGATATGATATGATATGCTAATGTGAAGTCACTATCAATTATATGGAGATTTAACCTTCAAAATATGGTTGGTTGATGGTTGGTTGTCGAGAAAGGGTGGATTTACACCAGCAGATGTCAATTTTCATGGGGATATAGTGGGTATGTAACGGGAATATATGACCAACTTGATATAGTATGATGATTTAATTGAGAAAAATGGTGGGTTCATGGAATTTCACCATAAAAACTGATTAACGATCTTGGTTTAACCGTGGAAACTGAGGGCTTACCAACCATTTCATGGGATATAGTGGGGTTATATTATATTTCTGAAAATGGAGTATGAACCCAAATTGCTGATTTAAGGGGGAACATGATGATAAACCATTTAATTTTCGGGGTACGCTAGTTTCAGACAGATGGGTGGAATTTGTACAGATTGGGAAGGAGATGGGCTGCGTGTTTTTTCTCGGGCTTCTCGGGTGGTATCGATGGAGATGTTGGGTTGCTGATCTTTTCCAAGACTCTCCAGTGCGTCACAAGACGAAAAAAGAGAGATGTGTCACTTGATTCCCCCCACAGCCAGTTGGATGGGGTGGATCACTTGCTCTCTGGTACTTAAACATGTCTTGCCGGAAAATCCCCAATTTTGTTCGATGATTTTCCCGTTTAACTGCCCGTTTAGTTTAGGGATTTCCAAACTAGCCACGGAGCTGATGACACCGGATGGTACCTTGTTGTGTTTGTCGCCTCTGTGGCCAGAGGCTATGTGATTTCAGATGCCGCATTCGATCACAGTTTGCGGGAGGATGCCCGCATTGCGCTGGCAGCTGTTTCGTATGATGGCTGTACCCTGAAGCATGTGGCCGTGAGCCTCAGATCCATGGCGGGAACCAAGATGATGTTGATCTAGCTTCCATTTACATGGATGTTGAGTCATGGTGATTACATACCTGGTAGTGGAAAACATGAAGATCCTCCAAGCCCGCACATGTTTGGTTGTTGTGTTTCTTGTAACTATTCGATAATTTTATTGTGCACAGTGCCTTTGAAGACAAACGTGGAAAACTTCCTTGTTTTGCGTAACAGCAAAACCCACTGTATCTCTCCAGTGTGAAAAACACAATTGCGATACACGCATTGCCACGATGGCCCTTGAGGAAAAGATCGCTCCATCGTTCTGGCGGCCGTGAAATCCAACGGCAACGCCATCCTATGGGCAGATCCAAAGTTTCGATCTGATCGAGAGGCGACTCTGCAAGGACTGTAGATGAAACCACCTGGGGTATTAATCAAAGCTGAGCAAAATTAGTTTCTGTATGTTTCTGTTGCTGGGTGGTGAACACTGCTGAGCGACACACCATCTCGACGCATGTCCCTCTGAAGGTGTTGGGGTCTATGAAGGTTGTTGGGGTCGCTGAAATGAAATGCATCAGGACATATCAAGACCGTCTGTCAAATTGAGAGGCAATGTATATATCTCCTGTGGTTTTCTTTCTGTCAAAGACAAATGCTCCATGGCGGTGGAATATTTGGTCATCTCTTGTGACTCTTGTGTGAGTAGGGTGAATATTCCATCCATTGAGCATCGCGGTAAGAAAAATCCCCAAGGCCCGAGGGGATCTCGCTGAAAGTGGGCAACTGGGGGGAGGTCATGCTGTCTGCAGTACGCTACCATGGCACTCTCCTGCGCTGCGCTTCTGAGGCCTTGAAAAGTGGTGCTGGATAGATACAGTCTGTAAACCCGGAGAATCCCGAGAGCTGGCTAAACTGGTGGCAAGTCCTTGCAGATCCTCATTGTAGATCATGGAATTGTAGCATCTACACGCACTACACGTTCAAGATTCATTTTTGTTCTTAATCATGGGAAATGTGGGTACCTGTGAGTCAGCAGCGCTCTTCTTGACCCAACCCGTACCCGCGGCAAGGAACTTCGCAGTGATCGCGATGTCGTATACCAGGCAGCGATCATGATCAGCACTGCTTTCACCATTGTAGCTGCCTAGAGCAACATAGATCATGAGGGTGTCTTAAGGGCGGGATGTAGCATTATGGAGACTGATTGATGCAAACTACAGACTTCATTGGTTTTGCCGTTGAGTGGACACTGTTTGGACACCTCTGGACAAAATTTCACATGACCTGGTGAAAGGCAGTTCTGGGCCATGGCTATGCACTGCGCCTTTGTCAGCAGTGGAGACAAGGAGAAGGTTTGATGGTTGAAATCCTGCGATTTCTTCCTGTCTCAACATCATCAGAGTCCCAGAGGTATCTGCAAAGTTGAGTGAAACTAATGGTGTGAAATTTGTTGATTTCCGTATTCCGCATACCGCTGTTGTTTTTCTTTTTTTCGTTCAAGGATTAACACCTACTAACCTCGGAAAATCTGAGCACTGGGAATCATGGGTGTTATGCCTAGATCCGTGCTGCCATTTCTTTCGTGGGATCATTGCAAGTATGGGTCACCGACCTAGAGGTCATACGCATCACAGTCTCTGCGCGAAGATCAGGAGTTGCTTGTTGGATGATGGCAGAGGCATTTTTTTCAGCCGTTGCTATTACTTTCTTCATACTTGACTGAAACGTTCTTTTCATTTCATTCAGGCGATATATGAATGCGATGTGGCAAAAAAAAACATGTTCGCAGACCTCAATAGACTCGTGTTTCTGGAACGATTTCAATTTCTGCTTGAGGCTGCAGGTTTCTGCTTGATTTCTTTGGCACTCCTGAGGTTATCCTCCGTGGCTGCTCGCCCCCATTGCCACATTCCAGTTCGGGTGGAAAACGGCGAGATCATTTACATCGAGGACTGGGGTTCTGTTTGGAACGGATATGATATGAGATGATCCTCAACTAGAAACTGGCCACGAAGCTTCTCCATCAAGATTGGATTTTTGTTTGTTTTGAGTGCATTCTCAAGTGTTGTTTCAAAGAGCAATAATCAAAGAATGATAATGGGTAGGTCAAGAGATGTCATGAGGTTGGAGTCTTGCTAGATTTGTTTTTTTGCCACAACGCGTCAGCGTACAATGTTGATTTCAGCACACGTGATGGCCTCACCACATCACCAGGACAATGAACACTGATGCTTTTCGCGATCAAAAAAAAGCAAGGGGCAGAGGGCGAAAGTCATCAGGTGGTATCATGGGGGTTCAACCACCCCCCAATAATACTGACTCTCCAAAACAATAGTGACCCCCCCAACTATAGAAGGTGAATACAGTGAATTTTAAGCCCTTAGGATTGGTGTGTTGGTGCTGAATCGATCAGCCCTCAATAAGCCCTTATGAAGCTACTGTAAACTTCGTGGCATGTTCAGAGCCACTGGGGAGTGGGGTTTCACACACTTTCATCGAGCACATGAAAAGATAGCATCATGGAGGATGGTGGCTGTCAAAAAAAACAGCACAAAGTTGGCACAAAGTACTTGTTTCTAATATGTGTTTTTGCCCCCAAAAAAACAAAATTACAATTACAATGTTCGTTTGGCTAAAGGATGATAGTAAATAGTACATTGGATTTGGGGGGTATCCTATCTTTGGACAAAGCCACATAGATGCTTTGACTGCAACATCTGCGTTGACTATACCTGTTTCGGCTCAGAATTCACGTGAAAGAAGACTCTCGATCTAAGTCTCGCACAGTTCTCGTGCGATCTTTTCGCTGCAATGGCTCCTGTCATTTGGATCAAATTGGATCAATTTGGCACGAATCAAACCATGATTTGTGGCTATATTGGCCCCAAATTGGCTGATGTTTTGCTATGTTTTGCTCTCCATCCAACGGGTGCTGGAAGACAACTCTCCTCTAATTCTCAGGGTCTATGTTGGTTGAGGGTATGCTACTGCCAGAGTGACCATTTTTTTGAAGCAGGCTCAATTGGGACTGGGACCCCAATCTTCAGCCATATGTGCAAGCTACCTGTGTATCAGCCAAGACATGTGCGAACCATGGGGTCCTCCGTGAACCAAGTTAGTTTCGGAAAAAGCAGCGATTTGATGAATTTGGTAGCAACGAAGCGGCGTGACCGATCATTATTCTATGGATTTGTCCGAAAATATCCGGGCAATTATACAGGTACTCAATCTGGTGAAAGCTTAATAGAGTGCACTTGATATTCAGCCAAATGACTGATTCTGGCATTCTTTAGCATTAAGCTTCAGATAATTTTAGGTACTCGATCAGTTGACTTGTACTCATCTCCTGGGTTGTCCTTGGATTCAGCTGGATTTTACTTGGGTTTCTATTCTATCATTGGGCATCAGCTGGCCCGAAAATCTCAGGCTGCCAATCTGAAATCCAACGACTACTATGAAGTCCTTGGCGTGGCTCGAGATGCCAGTGAGTCCGAGATCACTAAGGCTGTGCCCTCATTTGATCTCATTTGGAGGTTTCCATAAATGGATGCATGGTTTATACATGTTTATAGATAGTGGAAAATCCTATTATATGAATGGATGATTTGCGGGTACCCATGGGTACCCTCATTTTGGGAACCTCCATTTCTTGCGAAATCAAAATGGAAATACGGATTTAACTTTTTTCGGTTAAAGCCTGCAGAAATAGTGTTTGCATGTCTCAAGCAAGACTTTGGGTGCAGGCCTACAGGAAGCTGGCTCAGAAGCACCACCCTGACAAGAACATTAACAGGACAGTAAGCTTTTGAAAGCTGTTGGTTGACCTTGTTCATAGTTTTTTGCTGTTCCCTCCCCGTCACGAAACGAGCCACATCCTTGGAAGAGGATATCATCCTCCTTTGGTTGGTGAAGCCACCTGGAAGCTTCACAGGTGTTGGGTTCCATGTCTTTTGAATTCTCTGGGTACTTTCGAAGGAAGCAGCAGGCGGAGGAAGAGTTCAAATGTATCGCAGAAGCTTACGAAGTCCTGACTGACCCCGAGAAGAGGAAGAACTATGACCAGTTCGGCAAGGACCTGATACGGGCTGAGAGGAATTGAAATCTTGATCCATGAAAATTGGTTTCAGCAAAAATAAAATAACTGAGAAGTTGGTGTATCTGTGCCTCTCAAATTGGTGTTTACTTTTCTAGCAACGCTCCATGCCAAAGGATGGCTTGCAAGGCGGCGGCAATCCCGGGGCCGCCAACATGTCTCCAGATCAGGCTGGCTGCGAGAGATTGATTTTTGGGGAAACCTACTATAGTGTTAACCAGCGGACAATTTTTGAAGTATCTAAGATTTGTCTAAGGGCCAGTTTATCAGTGCTGAAGGTCAATCAAATAAATGCTGGTAGATTCGGCAACAAATTTTAGTAATCAAAAGAACGGATATGAGATCAACCACAAATTGTGGCCGTCTCGTAGGGCTGTGAACATGTCCACACCCCAAGTCAAGGCCCACGGGAGTTCCCATGATCTTTCCAAGGATTCGTATCTTTGCTCACTGGGCCTTGTTGTTTGATGGATTGCGCCTGTGGAGTTTCTGCGCGGTTGATGTCTTTGGTCGACAATATTCCACCCAATTCGGCGGGGTTGTCCCTTACAACAGCTGCCAAAAAGTAGAAGGGAAGATAAGGCTACTCTAGAGAGCCAAACTGGTTCTTCACTCTGCAATTCGCCCTGTCTAGAACCCACAGAACGTTGACAAGCTCCCTTCGCAATTGGGGATCATTGTGATGGGATCAAGTCTTCAAACTGGCCGTTGGTTTCAAACATGTTTCAGCTTCCATTCCATGCTGATCGCCAATTGACAAGCACGTTTGGGGTTTGATGGGGGGCCCCTGCAGGCTGAGATGTTCTTCAAAATGTTTGGTGGTCAACCAGGAGGGGGCACCACCCGCGTGGTTTTCAGTGGCGGACCTGGTGAAGGCTGCTTGGTTGGACAGGAAGAACCGACTTGTGATACTATAAATCATATATACACAGTACATAGAAAAACATAGAAAAACATAGAAAAACATAGAAAAACAATGACAAACATTCGTATACTATTAGACTAGTTCATGAAGGTATATGAAGGTCATGCATTTGATTGATCGTTTTTGTGACGTACACTCTCAGGTATGGATGTGGATGGCATTGACCTCTCTGAGATCTTCATGTCCATGGGCCTTGGGGGCATGGGTGGCATGGGAGGCATGGGTGGCAACATGGGCAACGGCATGAGCAACGGCTTTGGAGGCTTTGGATTTGGAGGCTTCGGCGGCATGCCTGGCTTCGGCATGAATGGCATGAATGGCATGGGCGGCATGGGCGGCATGGGCACCTCCCACAGTTCCCGCCGAAGTCAGGGTCGTGGGGTCATCAAAGCAGGTGAGATGGTGATCGTTCACAGCTTAAACAAGGCCAAGGACGGACACGCAAGTGGTGGCTGATGGTATTTTGATGTATTTTGCACAAGAAAGTTGTGAAAAATGATCATGTCATAGTATCATTTTCATGCTGATACACGACCTAGCCCCTTGGACCCTTGGATGTTCAACCCTTCGCCTTCACTTTTCCTCGCTGGATGACACTTTTGGCTGAACGCAAGGAGCACAACGGCAAGCGAGGTCACGTCAGTGGCTTTGATGCCCAACGTAGCCGTTACGAAGTCCGCCTAGAGGACGAGCCTCAAGTGATCCATGTGCGTCCAGAAAATTTGACCCAACAGTGCAGCGTGAAGGCTGGAGTGGCCCTTCGGGCCGATATGGATCCAAAGAGTGGGGAACACTTGGAACACCCCACATGTTTTAGCATGGCTATTTCATGATTACTTAATGTAGCAGGAAACATATGAACCACTCATTTTTAACTTGTATCGTCTTGATAGTGGGCACCCATTTCGAACCAGGCCAGGAGTGGGTTTCTTCTTATCGACTCAGCTTTGATCCAGGTGCATGGTTTGACCAGCAGGCCGGAGTTGAATGGCAAGACTGGACAAATTGTGACTCGTTGATGATTTTCTTACTGGTGCTTAGTAGGGAATGGGGGAATGACCTATCATTACCATTAATATCCATTAATAGTAATCCCATTCTCCCATTCCCTACTAAGCACCAGTAAGTTTTAGATACCTTTTTGTTTCTCGCATACGTTGATGGTTAAGCCGCCTATGGTGAAATCATCCCATGCCTTTGTCGGACGATGATCCCATGGGAATCCACGGAACTTGGTGTCTTTTATGGATTCCCAGGATTTTCAGTGATTGAAACATATTGAAACATATATTTTAAAAAATTGAAACCACATGAAACCACCAGGTTGGCTTTGATGCACAGAAAGGCCGCTACTCCGTGCTGGTTCAGGGAGGACATGGTCTTGGAAGCGCCCCAACCTCAGCCCTGGAGGTGAGCTTGCAGGGAAGAAACTGCATCCTGAAGACTGGGAATCTCAGCTGCATCCTGCACACATCACTGTCCCAAAACGGAATCCTGAAATCATCCAAAAATTGGTGAATTTGTGTCAAGTTTGCTTCCGGCATAAGCATTTCTTGTGCACGGGGACAATTTTAGAGACAGACCCAAAAATTAAGGTTTGATTTCCAACTGTTCTTGGCAAATTTTGCCCAATGTTTGTGTACTGACGCTACTTTGCAATGGATCTTGACCATTTAAAATCAAAGATGAGGTACTGTAGCATTGCTTGAGATGAATTAGATAAATTGCTTACCAAGATTGGTCCATGTTTTTTTGTTTTGATCAGGGTGATTTGTACTACGAAAATCTGCTATATACCTCTCCTGGAGTCGACAGATGGGATGAACATCCCACACTTTTTTGTTTTCTATGGAAAATCTGCACTGCAGGAACCACCCATCTTTGGTTGGAAAACCTCAAACCAATCATTGAAACCTCAGTGTGGTTGGTTCCCCCATTTCTATCCATATTATCTCATATTATAATCCCAATACAACCCATGTTTTCAACAAAGAGCAATCCATTGAACCTCATTTTTCTTGCTTACTCACTAATCAGGCTTACTTACTAATCATGCTTGGTTACTAGCAATTTTGTTAATTCCTTCCATTTTGATAATTATCAGTTTTTCACCATGTTTGACTCTCTGCTATCATCTTTTATCTCTTTAAATCCTCATCATATCCCCAGTAGTATAATCCAATTATATTCCCCACTTCGATAGTCAAATCACCATGTAGCATCATATTCACATTCCAAATCATTGAGAAACATATTTAATATGTTTATCCTCTATACCCATGTTTTCTTCCCATGATATCCCCCCTCTGTTTTCCCTTGTCAGCCTGCCCCAGGACCTGTGTCCGGCTGCATGGCCTCAACAAGGCCGAGCTCAACGGCTGCAGGGCCGAGGTCATGGAGGTGGACGTGCCAGCTGGGCGCTACCTGGTACACCTTCAGAATGGCAAGCAGATCAAGGTGAAGCTGGAACTCAGGGAATGCCTATGGATCTTTGCTGCTTTTTTGGGGTGGGAAACTCTGAAAACTTAAATGTGAAAAATAGGAGAGGGATATCATTGGGATATTTGTTTTGAAACGAATCTGGAGAAGACATGGGATGCTGTGGGAAAAAAGGGCGAATGAAGGACTCAAATTATGGATTCTAGATGGTTTATGATCTCGAAAAAACTGGAGTGTACCGTGTACTCCAGTCTATGGCCGTTGTGATAGGGCTTCCCTCATGAAAATGATATCATGCTTATCATGAGAGAATGCCACATCAAAATAGGGCCTGGATAATCTAATAATGTGGTAAGCCCAGTATTTAAAGCCCCATACATACCCGTTTGAGGGGTAAGCATTCAGGACCAGATCCAACAAAGGGCTTATTATTTACTATTGGATTTGCAGCATTACCATGTTGCTCTCGGAAGATTACAAACATTGAAGAACTCATCATCAATGGATATCAATGGTGGTTTTATAAGTGCCAGATTTGATGTCTACCGATTATACCTCACCAATACATCACCATAAATGATCACAAGCATGGCCAACAAAGTTTCGGATGAACCGGCCATGTTTTGGGTGAAATCGCAACAATTTCGACCCAGACACAGGTGAAATTTGAGAATGTGCTCTTCTGAGATCTGAACAAAAGGCCACGCCCCCAATTTTGACTCGCTCCACGCAGCAAATCTCTCAAGGAGATGAGAATCATTCTGAATCTATGTTTCTGAACAGTTGTGAGCAGCATTTTCCGGAATTTGCTGTTCCGGCTGTTCGTTTTGTGACACCCAAAGTTCTGGGTACTCATTCAGTAGTGGCCATGGAATTCGCTCGACCCGAAGGGGATCGTGCCACATCCTTGTACAGTTGGCGGCTCGAATGAGCAGAGACTTCAGTAGGAGCGCCTAGCGCACAATTTTCGCAGGAAAATCCAGCGCAGCGATTACTTGTTGCTGGATTCAACCATGGATGGCTGGTCCTTTCCTGTTTCGAAACATCGTCACTCGGATTGAAACCAGCAACCAGATGATATCTCCTTCTTGTGTTTATTTCTATATGTTTTTGTTGGGTGCAATGAATCTACTAAAGAACTACTCGTATGGTAGGATCCAAGCATCACAACTTCTATGAATCAAGAATTTACACGGGCGAGGTTTCGGCAAAGAACTGTTTTGCTTTTAGGCTATATAGGCTATATGTATGGACATTTGGCTATATAGGCTATATGTATGACACAACTTGACACAAAAAAATGATAAAAAATGCACCTTCTTGTACCACAACTGACGCGCACTTGGATTGGGACTTCATTCCCACATGACCGAGGCCCATTTTTATGCCTCCGTTGGCTGCGCTCACGGGATCGTGGGGCTCTTGGCAGTACGCGGGAGACCAGGAAAGCACCAGGGTCCAACATTTACCTGACTAAGACAGAGTGCAACATGATCAGACTGGTGGATTTTTTTGGTCATCATTTTGGCAGATACCAAGATAGCAAGATACAGGATACCCGTTTAGCACGGTCGAGTTGGCATGTCTTTCCCGTTGGAACCGGGCCGTGCAGGTCATCATCTCAGCCGTTGGAGTCTCAGCCATATACATTTTGATATTCACTATAGTTTTTTTTTAATGGCCAAATGTCAAAGAAAATCAACGTTCTCGGTGTTCGAACTTGGCTGATCAGCTTTTTTCAGCTTTCATAGTGTGTTTTTTTCCAAACTTGAGAACCCGGAAAGCGAGTATCGGCACACAGATAAGCAGATTGAGACACCACCGCTACTTGGGAATTATGAATCACTCCTCACTCCCCTGAAAGTCAAATCATAATTTCTGGTGATATCCTGATAATGTGCATTGGTGTATATTGTTGTTGTCTTACCCTATTTTAAACATACAAAAAACTATGGGAAATCACCCTTTTTAATGGGAAAATCCACTATAAATGGCCATTTTCAATAGCTACGTTTAATTACCAGAGGGTAGAATATGGGTTTTAAAATGTGTATTTTTTTAAAATCACTATAATTGTTGCTGGATGATGATCCCAATGACCAAGATTTTGATGGGTTGAAACCACTAACTCGCATTGTTCTTGTCGGTTGAATGTCCCCTCTCAAATTCACTGGCATGTTTGCAAGCGATTGAGCTTAGGTCCACGACGCCGGCTGTCTTGGCTCCTTTGCGCAGAGTACGTCGAGCCACAAATTGGCGTCCACATCTGAGTGACCTCAGAGCTTTCGGCAAAGTTATCTAGTCTGATCAACTAAATTGTGCTAGCTAGGACAATCTATGTTCGATGAAGGGATAAGGGATCAGTTTTGGGTCTCAAAACACTGAAGCACTGTGCTTGTGTGAATGATTTTGATGTGGATCTGATCTCGCATTTATTGATTTGGATTGAATTGGGAGGGACCATGACATTCTGTCGCTGGACAGATTTGTGACCTAGCCAAGTTGGAGAAGTCCAAGATGTGGGCAACGTTTGACAACTTTATTGGATCTTTAGAAGTTAAGACTTTTGCATCCACATGCATCCACTGATTCTGAGATATTCTGAGTGCATGGAATAAGAAATCAGCTACTTTTTTTTCGGTTTCAACAAACTATAGTCAAGTCTGAAATGCGAAATAAACTGCTTTTCTCTCCTTTTAAAATTTTCAAACGACAAAGCATAGTACAATTTCAAGCATACCCTGTGCGGGTAGTTAAAGCAAGCTCTGACACCCGCGTCCTGAACTCCAAGGTTCAAGCTGGCACTGAGCTCATGGCAGAGCTTGATTTTTCCTCCCGCGCTGGATTGGAAATGGATGATTACCCCCCCGAAATGTATCGATATTCGAATATATTTGATTTATTCTTGAATCCCTAAAAGAAGGGTTTGGAAGAGAGGGTCTTGTTGGCCGTCAGAAATTTGAAAAATATCGCCGTAGCAAGGATCCGCCCCAACAACCGCTTTTTTCGCATTACTGGTGCAATCCGATTCGCAAGGGACAGCTTCCAAAAGAAACAAAATGTTTTAAGCAATGCCCTACCGGGGCTGTCTCACAGTTGTGCATAGGACATGGGGTAAGCTACACCACCAGGTTTCAAAACTGAAATGCTGGGCGGTGTGTGTGTGTTGCTTTTCCATCATCGATCAGAGGGTCGATGACAAAATGCAGCGAGAGCCTGCCAGCGTCTTCGCTCCTTCTGGTCGGAGTAATATGGCAACAAAAGATATCGCCACGACAGTTGAGATTCAGGCCACTAATAGGCCAGATGTTCCTTCATATCCTAGGCTTTCTGACACCTGTGCCCCAGTTTGTGCAGCAGATTCACTGCTCTTCAGCCATTTTGGGGCTCCACAAGCTGCAAATTCATCGGCAGAAAATCCACAGATCGACTTGCCATGGAGGAAAGTACGTGGACCTTGTCTTCCATGCTGAGCTGGATTTCACTGACGTCTTGTTCATGTGACTTGGAGTCGTTTCAGATGGAGATAGTATGAGATAGTGGTAGTGAAAAGAGACTCGATTGTATTCCGTTTTTGTAGACATGACTCTCAAACAACAGCTGAAATAAGTGCCATGGTGAGCGGTATTATGTATTTATTATGTGAATTCACAACAATTTTCCAACGAAATGAAAGAGATCGATTCAGTATGATTCAGCAAAGCTGCCTTTTTGCATGTAAGTTCACAGCAGACACCCAGTGATATACTACTGAAGCCATGTTTTGTGCCACCAGTTTTCCTCGGTTCCCTAAAAACATTCTACCATAACTGATGATCAAGTCCTGTTCATTGCTCGTACGTACATGTTTGATCTAGGCGCATGGTGGCACAATGAACGCGCATGGACATGCTTGCTTTCCAAGGTGATACCACCACCGTAGGCGGGGCGAGATGTTTCGAGAGTCTCCTGGCAAAGAATGACAGAATGTGAAAAAACATGCAAAACCCAATACCGAACCGTGCCTAGTCTTACCATTCGGGGATTATCACTTTATTGCCGTATAAATTACAGCGAATCGGGGATGATTGCACCAGGTTCACTCGATTTCATCATGTGTGAACAATGTGGTTTGGGCATGTTTGGTACTATGACCCTCTAGTTCAATATCGCCAATAAAGCTGAGCAAATTGGGATGACCACGTTGATTTACAGACTTCTCAAAGCCCACGTAGGTGCGACCAATGATGCGGAACTTCGAACCACGACCACACCGATGCCCGAGGCCTTCGGGATGATAATGATGGGGATAGTTCACCAGGATTCTTAGTTGGAAAGTGAGGATTGATCGTCTATTAGTTGAGAAAGTTGAGAAATGACATGTTTGGTTGATGATTTTTGTTTTTTAAGATGTTTTAAGCTTCTACAGTTTTACGGAGTGAGGATTAGCAGAAAGGCATTGTGGGAATCCCATTGACCAACCAGTCTATTGGAATCAACACCGCTCAGTCGGATTTGTTTGAATTAACATGGCTACCCTTTTTGCATGGCATTCAAAGCCAAAATAGAGAAAAGATGATGACCTCCCAGTGCAACTGTATGAGATTGAATGATATTGATTGTATTGTAATTACTCTATTTTCAGACAATCTCAGTTTATCTCAGTTCTGACTTTGCATTTGTGTGTTTGAATGGCAAACGTGCTTTCTCACTTGAGCTTGTCATGACAAGACAAAGCTCCTGGCTAAGAAGTCTCCAGCACACCTTGAGCGAATTCAGGATTGTTTAAAAGAGAGTATCTACCCCAAATTTAGCGAAATTCAGTGGTTCATTATTTTTCGAACATGTTCCCCAAGAAAATATCGCCATAAAATTGAGTAATTCCACCCACTTTCAGGCCCAACCGCTGTAGGTACACCCTGCGATCAAGACCATTGAGGCAGTGGAGGTGGACGAAGAGATGCTTATCTTAGCAGTGCAGGGCGTGTGGATGAAAGCATCAGTTGCTTTGGATTCTACTGATGGTGTATAATCTGCTGAGATGTTCGAGTGGAGCAAAATCTGTTTGTAAAATTTCTGTATGGTTTTTGCATATTTTGGGGGCATCCAAGATATCCAAGTCCCAAAGAATGAACTGAGCACAACCAAGATATGTTTTTAGTGTCAGCTCAAGAGCCCAGGATACGCATCGCTGTGATGCTGTTCTCCGGTCGAGCCTTAATTTTGCAGGTGCCATGCTGGGTGTATCAATATGACATTTGGCAACATGGGGATGATTGGGGTGTTTCAAAATGTGGAACCCCGAAATGCAATTGGTTAATCATACTTTTCTCACTCAAAGGGCCACAAAATGGGGTGGTCAATGTCAATATCCAATTGTTTAGCTTCAGTGGTAGAATCAGAAGTAACAAGTCGCACAGGCCACTACATTGCAGACTGTGGCGGACCTCAAGAGTGACATCCAGAAAAAGGAGCAGATCCCAGTGCAGGACAGTTGCGTCCGTTCCCTTTGGGACTTCAGATATTTTGAGGGTTTTGCATCCTACATACCTCTGGATCATACCCTGGACATCACTGTTTGACCCCGCTGTTTTTCGTTTTTGGAATGGGTAGAAACGGCCGGCTGTTCCAAATTGCACGACTTGGAGAGAAATTTGCCTGCTTGAGCAGATTCCTGGCAGTGCATGGCAGGAACAACTCCTGATCTTCAATGAACTGACCGGCTCTCAGATGGTCTGGCTACAGGGGGTTTTCCACAAATGGGGATACCCATCGATACCCTAAAAATGGTAATGTTATGCAGTTTTGATAGGGAAAACATGGGAAACCGATCATAGATCATTGGGATCCATGGGGTATTTTCAGACAATGCCAGTTGTCATCTTGATGACTTTGAAACTGACGAGTGCTTCCATCATTTGTTTTTATGTTCACTCCTACATCAACAACCTAGAGAGAAGATATTGCCAAATGATGCCAAATGTCAGCCTATCGGACACGTATATAGAAAATAGATGAAAATAGAACCTTTCAGACCAGCGATTGGTTTTAAACAACCTATCAATTTCTCCAACATTGTTGTTGTCTTCATTCATCACTGAGGACATTGAAGAACACGTGCAGACTTCGGGACTATGGCATTGGCCATGACACTCGTTGCCAAGTGGGCAGGCACAGCATGGCACAGAAGCAGAGCAATAGAATCAGATGTCCTTTTAATTTCACACGTTGTTTTTTCAATCAGAGTCAAAAAGCCATATCTCGAACATTCTCAAACCATTATATAATATTATATATAATATAAGATATAATATATATATATATATAATATATATTATATATAATATATTATATATTATATATAATAAATATACATATATATTATATATGTATTAACATATCAGTTTCAATGCATATCTTCTGGTGGCAAATGCTTCGTTCATTGTTAAGTACAGCAAGCCTCAGCCTTGTTCAAATGCGGTGATACTCCTTGGCAAGTAAAGTGATGCAAAGTTGCCATCATGATGAATTAATCAAGTGGCTGCATCCAACCAGATCTGAGGATTCTTCGCTGAATTTGGTGCGTGTCATGGCCTTGGACCTGAAGGTCATGGGTGCTGGGAGCAGGAAGTGGAACCTCCGATTGCAGCCTCAGGATGCCGAGCTGCGCGGATTCCATGGCAGGGGCAAGAAGATGATACAAGCAACGTCCAGAACGGTTCTTGGATGTGTATCCCAATTACTAGGTGGTTTCTAATTATAGACAAGCATGAGTTGTAAGCGGAATCTACCCAGTATATTCTTATATATATAATAGATATTATAGGTGTATAATGGTATATAATGGTATATACATATATAGTAACCCCCCAAAAAGATAGGAATGTACAATTTACCGCTTTATCATAGATATTATATATTTAGGATTTTGTTGTTCTATCGTGTTCATCCTTTTATTGTTCGGTTGCCACTTTTTTGGATCTTAGTTGCTGCACATCCAAGTTCTGAGCGACTCGGACACCAGTTGTTCAGAGGACACAGTGGCTGAGATAAAGAGTCTCATGGCCGAGAGGGTGGACATTGCAACAGAACAGATGCTGTTCGTTTGCAGAGGATGGGCATGTCCGAAACTGAAACTGGCATGAACTGGCGGAATGATCATGAAACTGACTCACTGAGATGTGTTTGGGCCAGTGCTCGAGCATTTTTCTGATGGGGAAAATGATCAAAGATCAACCATGGGATTGGACCCCCGAACTGGATGATTTGAGTCTCAACACGACAAATTGTATGGTCCCATGAGTACCGAAAAAAATTAGACTCATACCTACAGTATATTGATGCTTGTTGGTTTATCCCGTCCATAAAGCAGTGTAAAAGACAGGGACAATCAAAAGGGACCAGTACAATTTTTGGCTGTAGTTTCAAAACGTCTTCTATTTTCCATCCCTACTTCGTACAAGTATTCGGACTGACCAATACTTCTGTGATGGAAACGTGAGTGTCGCAAAATGGGGGATTCCAAGCACCCCTGAAATGGAATAAAATGGTGGTTTTGGTACCCATTTCCTGAACCTTGGGAATCAGCTATATGAATCACAGGGTCAAAAATATGTTTCTCACTTAATTTTGTGGTTGAATAGTAGAAATGGCCAATGGGTTTTATATCCTGTATATTTCCATTTATTTCGAATCACTTCCACAGTTGGACTGATTGAACCCCATGGAAAATCACCATTTTTGCTGGTGAAAGCCACCATACTTTGGTAGCACCCAGCCGCAGCAGGATTTACGTTGGAGGAGGGCCGCACCTTGCAGGAAATGGGTTTGCAATCAGGGGACATGGCAGCGTGGCTGCAATGGTTTAAGCAGGAAGAGATATGGGGGTTTCACCCCAAATGGATGGTTTACAGTGGAAAATTGTATTATAGAATGGATGATTTGGATATCGAGGTTTCTGAAGTCATGGGAGATCCCCAAGGCACCATCAATACTAAAATGCTCATCCATGACTTGGATGATTTGGGAGTGCCCCCATGAGTTAGGACACCTCAATATGCAAACATTCTGGATTGGAGATGATTGGAGTGACCTGGCCAACAAGAATGGTTGATTTATATCATCAACGATAAATGGGGATCTTGCTTTAAAGTATCGGATTTTTGGGGTGACCGCGGCCCAACCTTGGTCAGACCGAGAAGCCATGTTCGCATCAGCAGATCATGTGCCATTAACCCTTTCAAAATGTTTTATTTTTTCGGGGTAGCACCTGGTCACCAGTAGTGTGGTCCATTTTACTGGTGAAAAGGATGACAAAGCATGTGATTCCGGGGACCCAACTTTGATGCATACTTTCTCCACGAACCGAACAGGTCGCGTTGATTCTCCGGCTCAAGGGCTGCGGGCAATTTATTGTCGAAACAGATGAAGGAGCAGCGGAATCCTGGGGATATTCTCCGAGGATTTGCTACCAAATAAGCCAGGGAAAGAAATAGTGACCATGATCCAAATATTTGCTACTTATCCATACTTATCCTAGGTACTGCAGTAAAACCAGAGATTATCAATCCAAGGCTGACATTATCCAACTTCAACACTTCACAGGCAGAGTCAGAGTTGCTTTGCAGTGTCACATGTTCAAGGATTCCGCGAAATGAAGGGGTAAGATTATTTTCTTTTTGTTGAAACCTCCTGTGGCATGTCTTGTTCCTTCCACATACAACTGGCTGGCAGGAGATACCTTCAGGGTTGATGGTGCATGTGCAGATAGAACTGTGGCTGACGTGAAGACCGCCATTCGAGACAGAACAGGCTCCCGTAGATGAACTGGATGGAAGCGAGATTCCGAGCAGCAGGGTCATGTTCCACGTCAATCATGCAATTGACTCCAGACAAACCGTTGAGTTGGGGATACGATGAGTTACGTAAGTATTCTATAGATTCTATAGTGAATCCATACTCGTTGCAGACTCTGATAATATCAGCCAGCCAAGCCTCCTAAATTTTGCGGAGCTTCTGCATAAAGTTGGCCAGGTATGTTGCCCAACGAGCAGCAGCTGAGCTATGGAAAAACGGTCCTGCAAGATAGCCAGACCTTGGAACACTATGGCATCAAGAAGGTGAGCGCGTTATAGTTGGTGGTGCCCACCGGGCCTGTTCGGCTTCTGAAGGTCAAGCTACAGGTGAAACAATTTCGGAGTTGATCCGGCTTCAGCCACTTCAAAACATATACTCATAGACAGGCAAGGGCCTCATGTCCACTTTTGGATTATCCATTGTTCGATGCCCAATTGGAAAACTCAAAGCCAACACTCAAAGCCGCGTTGATAAGGAGTGCACGATTCATCTTGCTCGCCGCACTGCGAAGGCAGCCTGAATACAGTGTGCTACAGTTGGTTGAGATGTTTTTGCGGATGAATAGACTACTGTAATTAGCATGTAGGTCAGTGTTTGTATAGATGTAGACCATTTTCATATTCATGCAGCACAATGTTGACATGTTTCGAGGATGTCTACACATACTTGTAGCAGTAGTGAACACAAGTTGTTGCCACACCAGTGCTCTTGTGTATCGAGGGGCTTAAAAAATAACAATGTCCAGTCCTGCGCGCAAGAGAGGTCTAGCAGAGATCAAGTCATATCGAGTCAATCCTACTGGCAATATCTTGTGATCTTTCTCCAAGACCAGTAGGATTGACTTGATATGACTGGGATACTCATCCAATTCGTGGATCTTATTCCAAAACGATGCTAGTTACTTTCGATATCTGCAAATGCCGTGGTCTGTTTTAACCACTGACCAGTGCTGATTTCCAGCGTCAGAGCATCAGGATGGATGTCGCGACAACTGCTGCCTTTGCTGCTGATGTTTTCAACGACCTGTTTGAGGTGGCTGGACGTGACGTGGGTCCCTGTTTCAATCCATGGAAAATGGATGAACATGGCGAGTCTCAATCTCTATGTTTGTTCTTTCACATGAAAGTCACCATTTGGGGGGGGTGAACTCAGTTGATATATAAGATGATTTGCTCCTTTGCCATGCCTTGTTTGTCGGAGGGTATGTATTCTTCAGGGAACAACGGGCTGCCATATGCCCAGATGGGTCTCAGCCTGGGTGTGCACTCCAGATCCTTTTCTTGGAGGATGGGTCTCAGTTGCCATGTAGCCTGCAGTTCCAGTAGAAAATCCCTCGGGGAGAAGTTGCACTGCAGGAGCCAGTTGCAACATCAGACGGAACCCCTTTTTCTGGACTTGTTCTGAACCGTGTGGTAAAATCAACATGAAGTTCTCCAGGTTGAGTACAGTAGCTTTCTGTTCAAAGTTGCCGCGTTAGCATCAAAGCCCCTTCAATCCAGCTACTTGCTCCAATCAGCTTGGCCAGGTTTGACCAAATTGATCGAAGCAAATTAAGAAACAGCATAGCTTCCAGTGCAAACCACTTGCCATGGATACTCTGAATTTTCATGACAGACCCTCCAAGCTGCTGGGGGTGGCTTGATGAACACACAGAATTTGACCCAACAGTTGACTCGTTGACGGAGAAACGACTTTGCATGATCCTACCAAATTCATCCAAGGTACTGTAGATATTTGTAGCATCTGTAGTCGCATTCTTTCAACTTCCAATCCCACCATCTGGATCCATGTGGATGATGATCCCGGAGGGTCTGTGCTAAGATCGACTTCTGCACGTTTGTGAATCCCACGGGAAGCACCAGTTGCAGTGATTAAACATGAAATATGAGGGTTTCCAATCCATAGGGGTACCCCTAAATCATCCATTTTAATGGGATTTTCCATTACAAACCATCCAATTTTGGGTACCCCCATTTCAGGAAACCCCCATATATGAAATCCATTGAAACCAAAGGGGTGATGAGATGTCCAAAAATCAAGCTATATCAAGGAAGTTTCACTCGGGCAGGGGAAAGCCGGATAGACGTTGGACTTTGGATTCATGGACGCACCTGGTGCCAGCATCAAATGGGCTCCCAAATTTCACTCTCGGTCGCAGGATAGGTGCCAGATATGAATGAAAAACTATCATGAGAGTATCACTTACTGCTGCGATTGTGTTTTCTTGGGATTGCGCCATTGTTTTCACATCATCCTCTTGTGACAAGGTAAATGAAACAATATCAAGACCGTTAGCAGCGAAGTGTCAGCACCAGCTGCGACCCGCGGTGGACTCTCCTGCAACTTTGTCTGAGCTGACAACGAAGTTGTATGGCTTCAGACAGTTGTGCGCAATAAGAGCAACGGCCGGCGGCAGGATCCAATTGGCACAGTTGCAGCTAGGTCAAATCATTCAAAATCTAAGAACCCCAACCTACAGGTAGTCGGGTTGGTACCAATCAGCCCACTTTTTTCGGGCGGGTTGACCCATAAAAAGTTGGTGACGGCTTGAAAGACGAGTCTGTTCCATTCTGTTCCATTGTGATGCACAGAGGAAGGAATAGCACTCTGGCTCCACTCAAGACAAGATTCAGTATCTTTACTTGTTTGGCTATTTGTTAACTTGTGTTAGCTTGTTTCTGAAACAGCCCCTGTTTCAATCTAATTGGCATGGTTCTTCGAACTGAACTGCTAAAACCACCAACCACTTTCAGGTCTCCAATGACACGCCACGCCAATCGGGTCGTTCCGCCACGCCAAGCAATTCGTCAAACGTTGCTGAGACTCTGGCATCGCTTCCTCTTAATGCTGTTGTGAACTCGGTGAAGTATACCCTCTGTTTATTTTACAATATGGATGGTTTATAATGGAAAATCCCAAACAAAAATGGATGATTTGGGGATACCCTATTTTAGGAAACCTCCATATTTTACATAGCTATAGAAAATTGTCCATTTGTAGATGATTTTCGCTGATTTACCTTTGGAATAACATTTTGTTTTGTGACCTGGTCGATTGCAGAATTGGGGATGATTTGAAATCCAAAATATGGATAAACCCAACCCTGATTTGATCTTGTTTCCTTAGGCGTTTTCTGGATTCACGGTTAATTCATGATGGTTCGGTTTTGGGGGAAAAACACCAAGCATGTCAGGTTGGTTAATGGGTGTGTCTGAACAGGGGGTATATTCCCAGGTGGCAAGGTTTATATATATATATATATTTTCTTTTTGGTGGGGAAAGTGATGATAAACCACTGAAATTTAAAGGTATTCCAACAATTTTCAGACAAATCTAAAACAGAAACCAACTGCGTTTGTGTTTTGAAGACGACAGAGGACAGCCTGTAGCCACTGTAGTCTGTGAGAATGACTGCTTGCTGCATGATCTCAACCTCTTAAAGAGGTTTGCGTTGAATCGACCTGGCTCCCAAGCATGGTGGATGGTTTCATGCTTCATGATCCTTTTGGAAATTCACGGGATACCGAAACAGTGGAGCTCAGGTACTTGGTGTTGCTGATGACAACGCCAGCACTTCGGTAAAGAACTGCCTTGGTGTGTCCCTTGGGAGAGCCTAGATGGAATTGCCCCACCACCATGTGACCTCCGACATTGGATTTGAGATACTTGCGGTTCAGTTGGAAGTTGGAGTTGGATGACATGTGCCATACTTTGGGAGAGGAATGCTAGCTGCTTGTTCATGCTGTCCCACCCAATCGGATAATAAGATCAGGAAGGATCTCATTGTTTTCAGAGACTGGAATGGATTTAAGATAGGTCTCGTGCCCAACGCCTTGAAGCCTCGAGATATGTTGATACATGATGATACAATATGAATCATATATGATATATATATATATATATATAATGATATATTATGTATACTTCTATAAATATGTATATAGACATGTAGATACTCATACAGTATGCATAATGATGTAATATATATATATATGTATATACAATGTAGATATTGATGTGTGCGATATACTGGTGTCGTGTGTGTGTGTGTGGATTGTATAAGTATATACACACATTTTGGACACACACATGCCGCTGTGCATAGTATTACTAATAGATCGGAGCTATTTGTGACGCTGCTCCTGGATCAAGCCGTGCAGGCAGTGATCCTGGACTTGTCGTGACTGTCATGGTGGTTGAACAGAAAGCATGCTGCCAGCAACGACATCGTCAATTTACAACGCCACTGAGAACTTTCAATGGGACTTTAGTTATATCATGTTATATCCTTTTATTTTGTCCAGTTCATTCAATACTTGTGTGGAATTCGAACCATTCTACTTGCCCGTTGCAAGTAGAAACTATGCGTCACCCGCTCCATGAGTTGTAAATTATTAAGCAAAACAAGTATCTTCTGGAATACCTCATCCACCTTCATCCATCATCCACCATCCATCATCCACCACCTTAGCATCCCCATCCTCACCAGGTCACCCCATCCCTACGCCTCCATGCAGCGGAGCAGCGATGGAGTCACCGGAGCCGTTGGATGTTGATTGGCGCTCCATTCTGCGACCGGAGCCGTTGGGATCTCACAAAACTTCGCCGGAACTGGGAGGATTTTTCGATGGGATTTCATCAGCAATGGGATTTCAGGAGCCAAGACCAAGGGCTGTAATTTTTGTATATCATGGGTGTATTTCAGAGAGTTGCAAGGGGGAGATTTGATCAGATGTATTTCACCAACTAGATATGATGTGGCCGTGGACCTGAGAATGAGGGAGTCAAGTATCACCAGTTCATGGCCCTTTTTTGAGAAGGAAAAAGATGATAAAACCAGTGGATGGAATGGGAGTCATCGGTATCTCCCATGTTCAGTCCCACCCAGGTGTACACGGCATACTCAGCCATTGAATGGGTGATAGCAATTGGATGTGTTGCAGCAAGCTGTCCTATATGTCCTATACTGATGTCCGGGTGGTCATGGAGTCATGGACAGCGTTTTCTTTGTGATCTTTCCTTGATTGGAGATAGCCTCTGTTTATAGGGAATTTCCCATTGCCACGTTACCAAAGGGTACTGGGACTGGCTTCAAATGGTTCGCTCATGAAAATGGATACTGTACTTCAGTTCCCAGGTGACCCACACAAAATGTCCATTGCTACCTATGGAGCCCTACCCAAATCTGTGTCAGCATTGCAGAGTGCTGTCATTTGCACACCATGCAGCCCCTGACATTGATCAAGCGAGTCCGACCAGAAGTCTTTGTGTTTTGCCAAATGCTTTGCCTGTCCTGTTCCATTGACGATGTTCAATGATGTCTGCCTGATACGGACCCTCCGTAACTTCAGATAGCCATGGAAAATCACCATTCTCTATAGGTAAATGATCTATAACTGGATCATTTGCCCCAAAGATGTTTTTTTGCATGTCTCCAAGGCCCCTGGAAGTAACATCAGCTAACATCAAGTAACATCAAGTAACATCAAGTAACATCAAGTAACATCAAGTAACATCAAGTAACATCAAGTAACATCAAGTGACATCAAGTGACATCAAGTGACATCAAGTGACATGAACGCCCATCCTGCGTCACAGCCTTGCCACTCCAGGTTGCGACAAGATGGATCCTTTCTGACCCGTGAGGACTGGCGCAGCAGCCTGTCACCAGGCAGGACCTGACCACGGATTTCACAGGTCATTTGGGGGTACCGTTGTAGGAATCAAGATTTGTTCATCTAGGGTTGACAGGAATAGGAAAATTGAGGTGTGAAATAAAAGATAACTGGGATAATTACTGGGATATAATTGATAAAATTTGAATATTATTGGTGATAACACAGATAAATATATATATATATATATGTAGTTAAGTCATATTTAATGATGGATGATCCTGAGTACACCAATCAAGGCTGGACTAGTTGATACCACGAAGGTCGGTCACTGATGTGTGGTCACTGATGTGTCGCTTGTTCGTGGCAAGTTCCACCAGAGATGATCCGAACAAAAATTATGTACAGCAGTTTTGCAGCCCGGAAACCACCAACCAGACAGCTATAGATACCCTCTGGTAAACTAATATAGCTATTGAAAATTGTGATTTTCCATGCTTATGTTAGTTTACCAGAGGGTAACATTGAAGATGCTAGTCATAAAAGTGTGCCTCCCCAACGAAAAAGATCAAAAAAGAATGGGAGTGAGTCTGAATTCCAAAACCATCCATGGCCAACGGCCAGTTTTTTCGTGAATTGACTGTTAATTCCATCAACGTTGTCCCGCAAGTCTCTGGATCATTGGAGTTTCATGAAGTTTGGAGGCTTTTGGGGTAGATTACCCTTCCAGTAAATAGGCAAATAAACTGTCAACGGCGATCTTCACTAGCTATGTAACTTCACTAACTGTATTCCTTTTTTGCAGGTCGGAGGACCGCTCGAGACACTTCCTCAGGGCTGATCCCTGTGCAAGACCGAGATGGGCTGAGAAGTGATGGGAGTGGGATCTACACATCTTCCATGACTTTCCTGTATCCCCACGAAGGACAATTATTTATGATCAATCAAAAAATACCAATTGGCCATCTGAACACATTTCAAACCACTAATTAATAGCCAGGCGGTAATGTTTTGACCCATGCCAACTTGAAGAAAACAGTCGCTGCTTCATGGTTTTCTTCCATCTAGAAGGGTCGAAGGGATGTGATTTCCCATACAAAGTCTTTTGGTGTTGAGTTTGATCCTTGGAAGCTCAAAACATCTGAAAACTAGTGGATTTTCTTGGCATAGTACTCAGTGTTCCGAAGTCAACGTACTTCAACGGTGCTTCTGGTAGGCCAAACAAAAAAAAGACCCGTTGATTCTTCATCCGCACTTTGAATTTGATGCCCAAAGCGTGTCGTTCTTATCCGTTGCTCAGTCCGACTACGGAGACGATCACTATGTCGCCGCCAATGTGAAGATTGCGATGCACCCAGGACTTCCTTTTTCGACAAAGTGCCCTCTACACAATGGTACAATACAAGAACCTCAGGTCATGTCTTGATATGGGATTGGGTCAAAAAAAAGTCCCAAGTCTTGCAGGGACTGCACTTTGGGACACCATAGTTATAGTTGTCAGTTGTCACGTTGTCACACTCTACAGCGGGAAACATGTATTATACATGTATTGCCAACTCCCAACCTTCTCCAGGGCGGCCAGCTTCTGCTGCCAGGACATTACATGAACCATGAACCGGCGCACCTCATCAACACTGGGTGGGGCTGGCATGTTTGATGCGATCCACTCAGGAATGTATTCTTGGGTGTGGCAGAATGTTGGATACAAAGAATCCTCAGCCGATCAAGAGAAAATGCATCGCAAGTGGGTTCCTGAACTTTGGAAACGCAAAGGTCACCTGCTGCAAAGTTCATACTTACAAGGGCGAGTGTGCGATCCAGTTGAATGTAGCTTGACCCTTTTCACCGTTTTGCTCTTTGGGCAAAGTCTCTGGCGTTGCTTTGGTTTTGCCCCCCCATTTGTGGGAGTGTGTGTGTGTGAGTGTTTTCTAACAAAAAGGTGTTCCTGTTCCTTACGTGTTCATCGCTTCAACTTTGATGCAGCATCTTGAGCAACGAAGATACAATGTAAGGAAAACAGTTAAACATAATCAATCCCACAATATTCGGAATAATATATATATATATATTTATAACCACTTAGAATACTAAGTAAAACTGACATAGATGTGGAAAATCACCATGAATAACCATGAAATCACCATAAAATCGATAGGCACTTCATCTATAAATGGGCGATCCACGAGCCGCGTCGAGCCGAGTCTCCACCTGGCCAGATCTGTGGAGTACTGGGCGTCTTTGCCTGGCCAGACTCGAGATCAGGCGGGAGATCCATTGGTGAATTGATGAGTTCATTAAAGTGGGAATACCTTCTGGTAAACTAACATAGCTATTGAAAATTGCCATTTATAGTTGATTTACCCAATTAAAAATAGTGATTTTCCATAGTTATGTTAATTTACAAGAGGGGGTATTGTGTAATTGATGGGTTGATATTGGTTTACTTGTGGGTTAGTAATAATCGTTAACAATGGCTGATAATTGGATACAACCACTAGAAGGGATATTAAGTGGCGATGATGGGACATTAGTACAATCTTAATGGCGATATCGTTATGTAATGGGATAATTAGGGTACTGGTACTAGAATTAAGAATGAGGAAATCAGCAAAAAAAAGGGGAATTATCCAGATACGCACTGGAAACAACCAAGCAGGGGAAGATATTCAAAATGATCAAGATGGTGCTAGAGATTCTAGTATGACCAGTTCCTTTGTGGGGCCAAAGGCCTATTGAACATCTGAGGATCTTGGTTCTGCCACATTAGGGTTTGGCGATATTGAACAGTCCAGGGTGAACCGCGGGACTGAACAGGCATTTTTCCAAACTTTCATGGGTTAATGAAATCTTCCCTTCGGTTTGCTAAGTAACTCCAAGTGTTATAGGTGTTGTCGTTGATGAACTCCCCTGACTGTCCCATGACAGGCTTTCGTGTTTGAGTTTGAGCAGGGCCATGTGCTGGCTGCCGTGGAGTGGAAGGATCGGAAAGATGTCTTCGGCTGCATCCAGTCCGGTGAATGTTGCCATCCCAAAGTGTTCGGAGATCAGGAAGTTGTTTGCATCAGGGGCATGTCAGTTCCCCCTTGACTTCAAAGGCAATGACAGTTGGGTCTCCCTCTGGCGATAGCAGTCAAGACTCTTACGACGTAGGACGGGTCCGCACATCTTTGGTTGCTTTGCCAAGGCTCATTGTTTTGCCAATCTCAAGTATTCCCTGGTTGGAGGTGTCAATGTATATAATATATGGAATACATCTTGTTTCCAACCATTTCTAATAATTAATTATTTGGAATGATTTTGGCCAAATGGCTAACATATGTTAAAGGGGGTTGAACATGTTTGAAACCACCAGCATTGCATTGATTTCGTCACCCCAGCCAGTTGGAAAAAGCATCGCCATCTGGCGCAGGACAGAGGCGACGGCATGGGCGTGCAACGTCCCTTGGTGGCACTGGAACCGGTTGGAATGGAATGGAATGGTAAAATGACTTCCAAACACTGGGGAATGATGAAATTATGTTATATGATTTAGTAAAGCAATGAATTGGTTGGTTGTTGCAAGTATTGCATGCTTTATTCTCCAGCCCCAGAACAAACATAATGGCACCCAGCTATGGATTGATTGGAATCACCAACTAGTGGAATGATGCCAAATTGCAACTAGTTTTGCAAGTGCCCTGTTTTGTTTGGATAAGTGTGGCAGTTTGTGTTTATGATTGTTTATGTATGTTCACGTTTACCCTGCAGTAGTTTATCTTCAAAGAATGGAATATACTAGCTACATACTCTTAGAAGATATCGTATGAGTGCATACCTTGACAAGATTGGCATGGGCTGATTGAATATCCAAGGACTCTCCTTGGAAGCAAAGGCCATTGGCGGCGGGGGGAGACCGGGGAGATGTGAGACCCCACCAACGACGCCAAAGTTCGTGCACTAGGATATAAACATATATAAACCCCTTCTAAAATGAAGGCTGAGACTGGTATCATCCCAATTCCTCCAATGTAGATGAGAAGTGTGGCAATCTGCATTTTTGCGTGGGTCTTTGAATGGTTTTGATACTTGTAGGATGAGGAATAGACAGTTCTAGTATTTCCAAGCACCATTCCAATCAAAAGAACCCGTCTGAATGCTTCACCTTGAGAGTTGTTTTTAGGGATTCTCCGAGTTGTCGCTTTGTAGCTGCAGATATCTTCACTATTTGCCCAACAATGATGGACAACACGTTTTGGACATTTCAAGACCGGGGTTCTAGGCATTATCCGGGATCCTGAAACCTCTGGGGTTCTTTGCATTCGCCAGGTGAATGGTGCCTGGCAAAAGTTGTCCACTTGGAATGCAGCGAAAAAACCCGACTGGCAGGCCACAGAACTGGCATTCATGTATTATAATCTGTGTTTTTTTTTTTGGAACACATGAACAGATACACAAAAGATGGTGACCCGCCTTTGAAGCAAGACTGATCCTTCTTTTTTTTCTCAATTTGCAGCATTGCAGAGAGCAATCGGATCCATTAGTTAAACACGTTAGACTGTACCAGTTGCATGTTTTTAACGGCTCTACCAGTCGCTGTCCTTGGTGGCCAGCCAGCTTTGAATCCCGTTTTCAGGTTCACAAGATGACCATGTCCATCCGGAGTACTTTATGGAGACTGACGTTGCTTGCCTCTGATTGAGCCATGAAAGTGAAACCTCTGTTGATTGGTTCATACACGGAATTATACAAACCACGAATTAATTAATGGATTATCTATAGCCCAGATTGATATATTTACTACATATACTTTATATAAATACTGGTTTATCAGGGATTACTACAACCCAGAATTAATAGATGGGAACTGAATGGATCTGAATGGATTATCACAGCTGCCCATGGTTCGTGAAGAAGGTGGATTCTCACAGAACCAGGACAAGCACAGCAAAAGGGATCAGCCAGACACTGGTGATTTTACACATCTTGATGTTCAACATGTTTCCACCATGTTTTACGATGTTTGAACCATATTCATCCATATATATATATATACATCTATACATACATATATATATATATATATACATCTATATACTACCATATATTATGACCATATTTCTCCACATATTATAGTCATTAATAGTCCATACCTAAGATTATCATCTGAACTGATTGAAGAATGCTGTGCCTGTGTGGCTCCCGCTTTTCCAGGTTCCAAAGTAATCACGGAGATGAGAACCACCTGGTGGTTCAAGCTGTTAGGCAATGGGGAAACCGTGCTTGGGAAGCTGATGAGTTGGAAGCTGATGGTGTCAGATGAAGATGCATTCTATAGTATATATCATGTATTAATGTACAGATATATATATATATTATATAATTGTATATATATAATTATATATCAATCTATAGTATATTAACATATCTAACTATATTATAGTATGAATCTATATTGTATATTGTGTATTCCATCAGAAATCAACTTTGAACAGGAACATGAGGAACAAGTGCACGACATGAGATGAAATCATGTATGGCCAAGAAGTGCAGTTGTACTGCCAAGCGCTGTTTTTTGGCGCGTCATTGCTGCTGAGCCGGAGGTTTGTCATCAAACTTCAAAAGACGGAGCCGGCTCACAACGTTTGGTACTTGGCTGTTCTGGATTCAACCAGGTTTTTTGAAGCAGATGCAAACACAGGTCGTGTTGTGACGAGTTGCGCAATGCACCGCCCAAGTGGATGTGTTTGCATATATGGTATACTATACCCTCAAATGCATATTTTAATGCAGAAAAGGATGATAAACCAGTTGAGTTGAGGGCACCCTATTTTCAGACAAACCCAAATGGTGGGTACCACACCACTGTGATGCGTAATCTCAGAGGGGGGGGCGATAACTTGGGTGTGGTGTTTGTCTCACAGTTCGAAATGAACTCAAAATCCATTCCATGAATTTGTCCACATGGGACTGGCTCAACAAACAATCTCAAAGTTGAATAGTTTCAATTCCTACAAATCACCAGCCCTCAGTGGATCTCAAGCCAGAACTGTAAAATGACATGTTACAACCGTAAAATGCTGATTGCCATACCTTATCCCCACATTGACAGTCTTTTGCCCAAGTTTGTATCTTGCTCCCATTTTTAGATGTACCCATATTATCCCATATTTGGTTTTTGTCAAACGCAAGATCTCCAATCTCCATGCAAAAAAAAAACAAAGGATTGTGAACAAAGCTCAGCTCAGACACAGATCTCCCGCGGATGCAGGTGGGTTATCCACAAAAGATCACCCGGCAGATCTGGGGCGATCGGAGATTCACCGATGTTGAGGCCACACGGCCGTCATTTGGAGTAGCTTACCTCAGCAGAAAGGTGGATAATGAAGATTCCCTGCTGTTTGCCATTCCCCACAGGTGATTTGTGGGGAGACTCGCTTTCCCGTTCACAGGGTCTGGGGCCAAGCTGATGGTGAAATTTGGGTGCAACGAGCTGGGTGAAGTGGCAAGCTAGAGGAATTGCAATGTTGTGCAACTCGTTTGTACAAACGTTGGCATACAAATTGTTGACAGCAAGATATGTATGTTTTCCTGTCTTGTTATTTGATGGCATTAATAAATATTAATAATTTTGTTCACAGCGGCTGCTTTCTGTTGAATGCAACATTCTCTGATACTGTGCAGTACGGTTTCTGACAACTGACAACCTGAAACAGATCAAGAAATGGCCATTGATTGCATTTTGTGAAGGAGTTCAATAGGATCTGAGTGAAAAGATAACATGAAATCTGTGCTTAGAGAATATGCTAAAATCATAGAAGAACACTGCCTGTTGTACTGATACCAATGACTGCAATTTTCCCATGCGGGCTCACCGATTCACTCACCATTCATCATTCAGCTACCTTTTTGCACGGCCCGAAGCTATCTAGAACCCCGAAAAAGATAGATAAGTCAATGATAAGTTAAGAAAAACTTGTTCGGAATTCCCATCGGGTTATTTAACATAGCCATGGAAAATCCTCTATAAATTGAGGTTTTAATGGGAAAATCATCCAAAACTAACCAAAAATAACAATTTTCCAAAAATAACCAGAGGGTTTACATGGGTTTACTATCTTTAAAAACCTTGGCAGCTGTCCCAGGCAGTGCTGGCGGCGGCCTCTGAAGTCTTCGCAGCGATGTTGGACTCAGAGATGAAGGAAAGTCAGGTACGGACCGGGATTTCTGTCGTTTATAAGCATGAATCATGAATCACCGTGAAGAATTATAAGTGTGAGCCCAATTCATCCGAGTTATATATAGACAATGTATGAAGACGAAAGACGTCATATTTATGTTATTTATATGATATGGTATTATACTATATTACATTATATTATATTATATCGTATTATATGACATTATATTATGATATAATGTAATACAATATAATTAATATATATATATATATATTATTATTATTATTATTATTATTATTATTATTATTATTACTGTTATTATTATTATTGTTATTATTAGTATTATTATTAGTATTATTATTATTAATTATTAATTATTACTATTATTATACTATATTATATTGTCATATACACGAAATATACAATGAAAATGCCGTGCCGTATCATATGCATAGTTGTTTAAATCATACAAGACATACATACAGTATATTTTATGATATACTAGTATGGATGTTTATCCAGCTCCTAAGTGGATGCAGGTGGGATGCAGTTGTGATCAGCTGGGGTTGGAGCCAACTGAAAGCCCGTGCTCCACGCCAAGCTCCTGCATGCTGCTGCCACGTCTGATTAGTTGGCATTCCAAATGGACCATCAATGCCATATATTTGATATTATTGGATGTTTTTACAGTTTTTTTCAGGAAAGAGCACACTATATTCAGAACAAACAGCAAGTAGATTCCAACATTGTTTTTCTCCTGCTGGACCATTGTCATCAATAGATGATGATGATGATAATATCATTAGGTCAATATTCTCGACTGTCAAGATTCACCTGTTGATGATATCATCTACTAGATTAGTGCAGGTGTCAATATATGTATATATATATATATATACATTTTTTTTTGGATATATGTATATTTTGGTTCGGTGCACTGTGAAGGCTCGCGAGATTCTGATCTCTGATGCTGACGAGGAGGCTCCTAGATGAAACTGAGCATAATGCATTTTGGGTTGCCTTGAAAGAACGAGACGGAATTGCCCTAGTGGAATTTAACGCGGCAATGGACAAATCCCCACAAATGGATTGAAATGGGGAAAAACATCTATAAATGTACTTTCTCAATTGCCAGGTTTGATTACCGAAGGGTAAGACTTTCGCTGAAACAAACATAGGATAGGTACAGTATGTTGGTGGTTTTGAAGGTGTTTTGCTTTGTCATCCTTTCGAGATGATCCAAGTTGACACTTTTCGGATTGAGACATGCTCATAGTCTTGTGCAAGACTAGATGAGTGAAGAGATTCACTTGTCGGACCTTGTTTCGAGGAAGCAGCTGCAAGTTCTAAGAGATGAATACCCAGCAAAGCTTTGTGTGTCGGTACGGTGTCGCCACTGAGTCCGTGCAGCACATGCTGGAATACATCTATACAGGCTGGTTCCGCAGATGGGGGACGTTCATTGTTGACAGTGTCAAGTTGGCAGGATTGAAGATCATCTAGTCTGAGGGATACCAGAACTCGGAACTGCAATGAACGAAGATTTCAAGAAAATTGCGTTTGGTATTTTTCAATTGTATGTACACATGAAATCCATCTAGTCTAATTCCCGACTATAACTATTATATGTATATTCATTATTGATTTTTTTACTTGGAAAACACAGCATGATCCAATCCCCCCATCGTCTGGCGAGTGGATGGCCAGTTGTGGTCAGGGTGTGTCGCGGAGAGGGCCAGTTGTGGCATGGCTCGGCACTTGGTTTCGATGTGTTTCAATGTTGTGAGGACCCCAAGCCACCTCTTTGGACCACTTCCAGGAGAAGCAATGGATGTGTTGTTTTTCCTGAGATATTTCAGTGGTTTCAAATCTTGAAAAGATTGCGATTTAGGAGTATTGAGAAGGGCATCTGTACTCGACAGGATTCATAAATGTGTTGGAGCACATTTGTTCGCAATGATGATTGATATGGTTTGAGAGAATCAGAAGAGAGACTGTGTCTCATCAGTTGGCCAGCCTGTGTCTCCAAATTTCAAAGACCTCAAAACCCCAACATTGATATGTTTTGGTGATTTGTTGCAGGGTTGCAGGGCGGTGTAGCCTTTAGGAGGTGGAGAACCAACCCATCGCCATCACAGCAGTTGCAGCATTTTAGCCACTGCCTTGAGATCGTGCTTGGCCATAAGTATGACATCCCGGGCTTGGTGGAATATGCTTCTCCAGTGGCAACTTGGCGGTTGTTTGTGGTGGGACAAGGTGGTGGGAGGAGGTGATTGGAGGTTGTGCAACACAGGGATGCTGCTGCTGGTGCTGGTGGTGGTGGTGGTGACTGTGGTTCATAGAAGATACTAGAATGTATCGCATGGGGACAAAGCAACTTCTTCAGTATTTCAGTCAGATTGCTGTTTGCATCAGGGCCTTCGTTGGAATGAGACATCAAATTGCGAAAGCCTTGTTTCTACCCATCCTCTATATCTATAGGAAACATAACTGCAATTCTCATGGAAATCCTCATGGGTTGGGGAGATGCCCAGCCCGTCTTGTGTCCCGCCAGGCATTGGGCAATATCACACCGGACAATTGTGTAGGTCAGGTGAGAATCCTACGTGTTTGGAGCCCAGCTTCGGCACTGATGAGAATCCGGTGGGGTCTCCAGTGCCTTGGGTTTAGGAAGGGTCTGAAGCATGATGATACACTCATGTATATAGAATTTGTATAGATCACTAATTTATCCACTATAGCTCCACTATAGGTCTATTTTGGATCCATTATAGATCCATAGATCCATTCATATATGTTTAATATAGTTTAATATTGTTTAATTATCCAGCAGGGAGATACATTCATTCTCCGCACATTAAAAACTCTAGTGGGTGCGGATGCGAGGCCTATGCCGACGACGAGCGACTGGGACCCGTCTTCGAGGCAGGTTGTGATTACGGGACGCGTGAGTCATGAGTCGTTCAAGTTGAATTAATCGTGATTCGTACGTTGAATATGTTTGAATTATTTTGATGTACAAGTTCAAATTGATGATATATGTACAGTATACCGTATACCATGTGTGACACTGTGTGACTATGTGTTGTTAAGATATGATGTTCGAACATCTTTAACAGTTTCATGGTTGCCCTGGCAACTTCCCAGGCGCTCTTGAACAAAATCCACGACAGTCCCAAGATCTTCAAGTCAATGATGCTTGGCATCTGAGGAGGAGCTCCGACGGTGAAACATCTCCGCTTGGACTTGGTGGGGTTGGCACTGTTGGCACATGCAAAAAGGGGGAGATTTGACCATAAATAAGCTACAGATTTTTGCTCGCAAAGCTTGCTACTCTAGCAAAGATTTGGATTTGACCCACTGGATAAGGGACTTGATCAAGAACCTCTATGGGTAAATTTGGTTGCGACCCAAACCCTGGCCGACCAAACCCCGCAAACGAGGCTTAGTAAGGAAAACCAGCAGGAAAGTTGGTTTCTTTCTTAGTTTTGGACTCATTTTGAAGTTTGGCCAGATGAATACATAGACGAATATGATGAAGGTTTCATATCACCTTTCCCATTACAAGGATGTTCAAGCTTTGTATGACTACTTATAAGGCCTGAAGTGGTCGGTTTCTCAAAGCTCATTGTTTTTTTGCTTTGAAATAGGCAATTCTGTTGAGACGTAACAGTGTACTTTGCTTTTTGGAAGCAGTGGAGCATGTACAGTAGGTATAATGGCTGTATGACACTTATCATGATGGTGATGATGATGATGATGATGATGATCATCATCATCATCATCATCATCATGATCATCATCATCATCATCGTCGTGATCGTCATTGTCATCATCATCATCATCATCATCATCATCATCATCATCATCATCATCACCAGCATCATACTATCCTATTCGGGAACTGTCCTCCAAAAGATTCCCAAAGCATATTCGACTTAAACTGAATCCAAATCCGCTCGAAACCTGTACCGCAGGAAGTCACAGACCCCGCTGTGAACCGCACCACTGTACAGATGGACAGGGAAGCCCAGCCGCTGCATAAAGACCGGAAGAGTTGGAGCAACTGAAACCTGGAAGCTGGTTGCCCTAGGCTGACATGTCCTTTGAAAAATCAATCCATCGATTAAATGATTAAAAACTACAGATTTAGGATGATTTAGGTAGGGTGTTGACTACAAATTAATTATATGTTACACTCAAAATCGTTTGGAAGCTGTCCTCCATTCTGTTGTATTTTGTTGCTGCCTTTAAAAAGGCTTCATAGCTGCACCAAAGAACTGCGAGGCGAGCGCTCAGCGGCGATAGCTCCTTCCTTTACTTGGCGAGGTGGGATGCTGGAGATTCAATGGGTGGGTTTAATGATGT
Source organism: Symbiodinium sp. clade C Y103 (assembly GCA_003297045.1). Classification (NCBI taxonomy): domain Eukaryota; class Dinophyceae; order Suessiales; family Symbiodiniaceae; genus Cladocopium; species Cladocopium sp. clade C. Next base: position 45,589 of record BGPT01000674.1, read on the forward strand.
TTAATGGAACATCTATAGGAAACCGTGTTTTGTTCCCATCGTCTCAATAGGGGGTCGAATAGATGCTTGAGATGACATTGTCGTCGTTAACATGTGTAAACACATTTTGTCACATGTAAAGTGTGACATTATTTGGATTTATTTGGCCTGATCATTATTGATCATTATTGTCATCATCATCCTCAACGGTATTACCGTTCTTGTCAATTTTATGGTCAGCGTCATCGTTGTCATGGGCATGTGATTGTCCAGCAGTAGGGCTCTTTCAGTTGCATCCAGTGAATACCGCCAGACAAGATCTTTGGACGCTGGCTCTCTCAGGTTATCCCAGGTTTCAACGATACCAATGGTGCCATCAGAGGTGTGGCATCAGGCAGCCAGTGTCTCAAGTCTCACAGAGTTTGATAATGAAAAATCGGCAATGGCCGGTGGAGTTGGACAAGGCACCCATTGTGAAAAACCAGGTGCTTCGAAGGGTGCACATTCCGTTCTTGCTCCCAAAACGGCCATACCTAATATGAAGTCACAGCCAAATTAATCATCAGCAAGTGGAAGGGGAAGTGCTGTTTTCACATCCGGAATGTCCGCTCCACTGATTTCTCTCTACCGCCTCAGCCATGATCAGCCGTGCAGCCATGGACCTGCTGAAAGAAATGCCAGTCTGTGCCTTTGACTCCCGCAAAGTCCCTAGATCATCCAACCCTGAACTGCATTTCACAGACGCGAACGTCGAAATGATGCTCATTAATGTTCATTGAGGCATTGACTGCGATTAAATGCATACAAGGATGGTAAAAACACAGTCTTTTGCTGGAAGATTTCTTCAGTTGGTCACTCCATTGGCGTGATTTGTCCAAGACATAGCGAACAGACGAAAAGACCACGCGCTTGCAGGGCAGTCCAGGCCAATTGTTCCTTCTGTGCAATCAGTTGATATTTAGATGATGGGAGGTGGCTGATTATTCTTTCTTAGTATCATTCATCGTCTGAAATGCTGGACAGACAATGCGTACTTTCGTATGTAGATGTATAGAAATCTTGTGAGGACAATGAAACCATTGCTGATGCACCCTGTATGGACTGCTGAATGTAGTATTCACTCTGTTTCATCTTGTTTCGGCGTGTCGCGTTGGCTGGAGGCACTGTACAGAAAAAAGCACACAACGCGCCTCATGTGCGCAAGCTACATCAAGCACAATGAACTATCCATGTATCGCCGTATCGTAATCACTGGAGTAGCGCTGACAGATTCGTGGCATTCCAACCTTTTGCATCAATCCACTGCATCGCTGTGAGCAATGACAACATGGAAAGAAGACCAGGACTGGGGCCTGATGTGACGAACTCCTCTCCAGTTGACGCATATTTGTGGTGCTGGCCGTCACTACTACCGACCACCGGCATATTCGATCACTGCCAACTCAGAGGAATGCAAGACATTTGAAAGAAATTGAATCGACTGCTGCAGTTGTGTTGCTAAGTCTGAAAGAAGTTGGATTCTCCATTGCTCCATGGTTGAAGCGGCAATGCTCACAGGAGCAACTCCCTTCCATGATTTCAGCAGAAGACGTGACAGAGAGGCTAGACATGCGTGCAGCACATGCATCCTTTGGACACTGACTACAATGATTACAATAAACATCAAAAAACTGCAGAGAAACATCTAATGTTGGTGCATGTTGGTGCCGAAAACAAAACCCAAGTGGATCATTCTCCTATATTTACATCACCAACCCCCTGAAGAGGTCAGTTTCTTCCCCCCCAAAGTCTTATGTGTTTAAGGTACGCACTGGGTAAACTGCTGGTGCAGCCATGTGCACGTCATGGATTTTCCCAGGCAACGCCTCGCTGACCTGAAGGACTTTCGGAAATACATGGCCAGAACCCTGGGAATTCTAGGTGTCTTCCAGGTTGGATTTTCAGTTGAGTAATGCCCACTTGACCCCGGTGATTGTGTGAAGTGATACTAGATTGCTAGCTGGTGGAATTATATGGAACGAATCAATGGATAGCTATGGATGATTATGGACAATTATTTCGGATGGTAACCCTATTAGCCAACTAGTCGGTCAAAGCTTGTTGGTTGGTGGACAGGAAGAAATATTTCGGGATGGAAGTGGATGGGCTGATGAGCTGGGATGGGATCCCAAGGTTGAGACGGGCTCTGTTCAGTGCTTGGTGAAGATGCCATGCCCTTAGCCGCTGACTTTGCTTTCACTTTGCTTTCACATTCTGTGTATCCCTTTACTGGTCAATGGTAATGGTTCATATGGTTCCAATGTGGTAAACGTAGGAACAAACCTCCAATTGGGGATGGTTTACTGTGTTTACAAAACCCTTTTCTGGCAGAATTGTGGACGGTTCATTATTGGGTTTTACCTTGCCGCATTTGCATTGCATATGCATTGCATTTGCCACATTACTGCTATTATCTGCTATTACAATCCCTGTTAGAGGTGGGCGCACGGGGTAACCCCAGAGTACTCAGCGACTATGTTTGGAATGCTCGTCCTGCTGGAAGCTGGTCGTAGGTACAAGCACGCCATCAAGCACGAGATGCGGCTTGTTCAGCCGGCTGCATTTGTGCGGCCATGAACGATTTTGAAAGTTGCGCCACACAGAACTCATGTGATCAGATTTGATCCTATGTGTGGACGTGGTAATAAGTCCAAACATCCTTGGTTTGGTCTTGAACTTTGGGTGCTGAAGTCCTCAGTCTTTGAACCTACACCTTTGCTGCTAAAGAATGGCCAGGACAATCCCAACTTGGTGACACAGTTCTTGGCTGGATACACTGACGGGAATCCCGACGCAAAGGCGCATTGATTCAACTCAGGGTCGTCATCTGGGTCAGTTGGGGATGGTCAGCTGAATAGAAAACGAAGACATGAAAACAGTTTCACAGTGCAGCTGATTTTTTTTGGAATATGTGAGCCTCACTTGGCTTATGTGCAGATGGTGGCATCACAAGACTGCGGACTCCTCGAATCGGCATGGTCTAAGTTGCCAGAAGTGTGGACATTATTGAACTATGTATATGGTTATGCAGTGATATTTTCTTCACTATGTTCAAGGGTGGATCCAAATTTCTACTTGGTGATCGCAGATCTCGAAGATCAGTGATCTGCTGGTTTTGCATGTCCATCCATTTACTCTCCACTGGATTTCAGGAGATCCGACAGTTGCAGCGGGAAAACGCAGGAGAGCCAAGCGCATGAAAGGCTACGTGCAGCACCGAAATTTGAGTTCGATCTCAATGTGAATCAGACTTGCCATTTTGGGACACTCAGGGCTCAAATGCCCATCACTAACAAGATGTAGGGCTTCGAGGGTGATACTTTAGTTAAGCTATTTCATGGGATCCATTGTGTTTTTATATATGATCTACCGCGCCATTTAATATGATCTATTATGTCTATGATTGTCTTACATATATAGCTATAATCACTATCATGGCTATCTTCATTGTTGTTTATCAGTACTAGCGGTATTCTGATTGTTTTGATTCTTAGTTTTAATTATTCTCATGGTTATATATTAATCATTACCAGTGTTATTTATTACTGCTAGTGTTGCACCAATTACATATCACAATACCCTAGTCGCACATTGTTATAGCAACAAGGGCCCATGAAAGATCATTGATGTCCTTTCACTTGACTTGTTGATGTGTTTTTGATTGCCTGTATATTATCTAAATAACTATAAGTATATTCTATAGTATATATATACATATTATACCAGCATCTTCTATCGGGTGTCCATTCAGCACCCCTTAAGGGTGGTAACCATTCAGCACCCCTTAAATTTTGAAGAATGATATGATCCTGAAATAGACACTTTAGGATTAACATATCACATTCGGGTCTGAGGCTGCCCGTGCGAGCTGTTCTGCAGCCTGCAGGTGCTCAAGGGCGCACATGAAGTGGCGCCAACATATTCTGTGGTGTTCATATCGAAATAATGAGTTGGTTGCTAAACCACAACTAACATATCGATCATGAAAAGTTATGTAACAAACATCACTGTCTATCATGGAGAACCACGTCAAGGGGAGCAGTGAATAATGACATATATCCCAACACAAATCTGCCATCGGCTCTTGGTGCAGCAATGGTGAGATCACAAGGTAGCACTGAGGGAATTTCGAATCTCATCTGCAGCCTATGGGTGAGGGGAGTGGTTTAAAAAAGGGGCACTCATAAATCTTAATTTGATTGGTCATCCCTGCTGGTATCCCCTAAGGACCCTTTCCAAAGCTATGATGAAAAGGATCGATGTCGACAATGTGAAGAAACATGGTGAACTATGGCCTGGAGGAGACGTTCGAATCATGGGTAACCAATGGTTGAGGTCAGCCTATGTGGATTCTGGTTTGCCCAAGGTACCACGGGAGAATAGTTTCAGGGAATGTGTCCGCAAGCTCGTCAAAAAGAAGCACTTACGTTCCCCACTTAGAAATTATGTTCACATGCCAAAATCACAACACATATACGACAGCCTAATCCTGGGTTCATGCCAGCAAAGGTTTTGGAAAGACTGACGAAGAACTGGAAGTCTGGATCATAGACCAGGTTCCTTGTGTGGATAAATGTATTTTTTTGAATTACACAATTGCTTCAAATCACTGGGTGAATAACAGTTTCATTTCTTCAAGCTTCATCCCAGGCATTTCGAGGACATCAAGTTCTTTTGAATCATGCCAAGCAAAAACGAAAAGGTGCAATCTACTTGTCCCCTGCGTCGAAATTGGACAGAAAAGAAGCGAAACAGATCCTTATCGTGCATGGAGCCTGTAAAGTGTACAAGGGATAGGTTTTTTTTAAAAAATACCAAATGACAATGGTGCAAGATCTGCTTTGCTCAGGAAGGGATCTTCGATGGATGTGATGGAAACTCTCCCTTTGGACCTTGATGGCGACCTTCTAGACTTCGATCTTGACAAAGGGTAACTGGGTCTCTGCTCATAATATTAATGGACTGTGGGGCTGGGAACCTAAAAACCAAAACTGGCCAACATCACAAGTCTGTGACAGTGTGTATGTTCCATTCCCGTGTGGCCACCAATCACCTTTGTTGCTCAAATCCACTCCCAGTACTATTTTGAAATGGTGATTAGGACCATGTTCGATTTTGTTTCGTGGCCATGAGGGTGTTCAAGAATAGTTGTCCAATTGTTCATTCCCCCACATCCACCCAGGTATTGTGGCGATGCCCCTGCAAATGCCAGTGTGCCTGTGTTGGCTAGGTAGATTTTGTATTATGTTTTTGCAAGAACTCTTTACAGGGGAACCGGAACTGGTGTGATTTACTTCAGGGCAAAAGTCCAAACTACATTTGGTGTTTGACATCAGCAACAACAACCCTGCTTCGACCTACTTCAGTTAATTTCAAGGATGCTATGTCCTTTTCTGATGATATTGCACCATACTAAACATATGGAACTAAACTGAACATGCTTTCTCTTTCACAAACTTGACCGTGCTTTGCATCATCGCCAGGCCGGACTCAAGAAGCTTCACGTTTTCGAGGGCACGCAAAGAGAAGAGGATGAGGTGATGAAACGTGAAGATGATGTTGATGAAGAGGCATGCAAAGAGGAGCACAGCCAAGGCGAGGAGGATGATGCAGGAACGGCTGAGGAGAAAAATGCTGAGATGGAGGATGAAAGTGAAGGTGAGGATGAGGAGCAGGCATGCAGCAAAACAAACACACAACAGGAGGAGGAACAAGAGGTTCACGACGGAGACAGTGAGGAGGAGGAGGGGGGCGAAGAGTGTCAAGCAAATGGTGAAGATCAAGAAGACAGAGAAGAGGAGGAAGATGGACAAGAAGGCTGCAATGCAAATGAGACAGGTGATGACGATGAAGCAAAACATGAAAGCAGCTCTGAAGAAAACGAGTGCGAAGATGAAACCATGAGTTGCAATGCAAAGGATGAAAAGAGTGAGATGGAACATGAAACTGCAGATGATGATGTCCAAGTACCTGACGAGAAACCAAGCGATGCGGAAGATGAAGGCGGGGCTAGCGAAAGTGAGGAAGAATATGTCAAGGTAGAGAAGGTACAGAAGGCCAACGAAGATGGAGGAGGAGATGGTGCAGTCAAAGAGGCATCCGACGAAGAAGCTGATGAAGACAATGAAGGAGATAGCGAAGAGTCAGCAAGCAGTGATGAAGAGGGAAGAGAGGATGAGCACAGGGAGAATGGCCAAGATAACGAATGCACTGAGGAAAGGACTCCAGGTGATGGAAATGATGATGATGGCGGGGGGGAAGATGAAGGCGGCCAAGGCGAAAATGATGATGGACAAGAAGATGCTCCAGATGATGGCGAGGAGGAGGAAGCAACCAATGACGAGGCCGCACCTGACCCACCTTCCCCAATCCATCATGATGGAGAGTGCTGCATCCGCAGCCCGGAAGCGGAAGTACAGGTCTGGGAAGATCTCCGAGACTTGGAAAGGATGAGAGAAGAACTCCAAAATCACCTCGATGAACTAGAAGAGCAAAGGCGTCAGAACAACATACAAGAAGTCAGTGATGATGATGATGATGATGCCGAACAAAACGGTGCCGAACATGAACATGAGGAAGCTGGAGGAGGTGACAACAACCCTGAAGAAAGCCTTTACAACAGGTATCAACAGAAGACGCCTCCCACGCCACTAGATGAATCAGAGGAGGAAGAGGAGGCAGAGCATGATGAAGAGGTACGAGATGAAGGGCAGGAAGGAGAGCATGATGAAAGGCGAGATGAAGTACAGGATGAACAGGGCAATGGAGAGCAAGTTGAACACCAAGTCAGAGAAAACGGAGATGACTTTGAACAGGAAGTGGAAGATCTGTTCGGTTCAATTCCACGTGAAGAAGATCAGGAGTCTGAAGCCTGTGAAGATGATGAAGTTGAGGAGGATGAAGACGACCGTGAATTCCCGAAGGGCCCACCTTCCCCTCAACCGTCACCTGCGGCGGTTCAAGCAGCCCATGAGTATGGCCAAATGCCTCAGCCCAAGAAGAGACCTTGTGAGATGGAACAGGGTCCTCAAGCCAAGCATGCCCGCACCGAAGAACAGCAAGATGCAGCAGATATGGAAGACAATGACAGCAGCAGTGACTCCGATGATGAAGCCATGGAAAAGAAAGAGGCATTGGAATGTGAACACAATGAGGAGACTGAAAAGAAGAACAACAACGAGTGTGAAGGAAGTGACGAAGACGATGATGAGGACAGCATGTCAGTGTCAAGCAACAGCAGCAGCAGCACCACTGACACATCCAGTGATGTGAGCACGGACACAAGCGACAAGATGAGCGAGGATGAGATTGAATCCGAAGCAGAACATGATAAGGAAGGAAGCGACAAGGAAGATGCAGAAGACAACGAGGAGACAGGTGAGAAGGGCAATGAAGGTGAGGAGGAAAATGGAATGAAAAGAAAGGCAGGTCTCAGAATAAATCTGCACTACCCAGTATCAAACCTGAAGAGATGGAGTACGACCAAGACATCTTCCCCTATAGACTCCACGGCACCATGGTCCTATGAGAAACAATTGGACAAACTCCGCCAAAAGAAGCAAGTCACCATAGAGACCGCTGTATCAAATCTGAAAGTGTCTAGATTTTGCCTTCAACAAGTTTTGTTCTGCATTTTTTTTGTGATAACAATATATGTGAGCCCTGCAACAAACAATGGGACACATATGGTATCCACCTTGTGCAGGTAAAGCCTGAACCTGAACCTGTTCCAGCTCTGGCGACTCCAAAGACCCGCATCCGGGGCAAGAGCAGTGTCTTGGACTATCTAGCTACGAAAAGTTCTGTTAATTGTGGTTTCATACAATCTATGTCTTAGTATCCTGCGAAGGTGTTTGATGGTTTGATGAGGTTTATCTGAGTGGAAAATCCCTTTACCTTTTTACTGTCCACGCTTTGCAACGTTATCTCTTTGGGGCCCAGGCATGAAATTGGAGCCTGAGACTGCTGACAAGCACTCGCCACCACCATCCCGCAAGCGTGCCTCTGCAGAGAGCCAGGGTGCTTCCAAGAAGGAGGCCGGCCTGGTGTCGAATGATGTTGGACCCGGTGGTTCACTGAAATACTTTTTCAGAATCCATGGGCTCAGTATTGTTCCATGTTGAATCTATTTGGTTTACCGGTTTGGAGACTTAGCTTTTTATGAAACATGATAATAATGATGTAATCACATTGCTGTCGGAATCGCAACCTACCTGGGAAAACCCTGCTACACCTCCTCAGGCAAAGGCATGCTTAGAGGATGTGAAGTTCGAGGCCTATGGGCTTTTTGGTGACTCCCGGTATGCAGTTACCATAGCAAAGTGTCAGCAGTTGGCATTGTCAAAGGCAACAGGGCCAGTGCCAATACCAGCAGATCAATTGGCGTTGGCAAACCAAAAGAAGGATAAAGAATCCAGGTCGTATCATGTCTGTGATATGTTTTTTTTGTTGCATGCCTTTGCCACGTCTAGTGTCAAAATAGCTCAGGACATTGTGTATGTCTGGTCAGAAATAAAATAGCAGATCATATTAGTGATGGATTTTTACCTGAAGATGCCTGGGGATACGGGAATATGGGTATGATGTTTTTTGGAATGGAATCTTATCACCTTGGTGAACACCATTTGGTTAAAGTAGCTTGGGTCTAAGGCAATATTTGCTGCTGGAATCCGTCGATCTGCAGGACGGCTGGATCGTGGAGATTCGAAAGCGGATGACCGGTAAAGCTGCCAATCAGCTTTACTGTGTGTGGGTCACGCCTCAAAATCGACAAGTTTACATCCTGATCCTAGGCTTAATTTTTGGCTACATATGGATGTTAAACTTCATCTGTGTGTTGGGTACACAGTGTGTCTATTAAGTCATTTGTGTGTTGGGTACACAATGTGTTCAACTTATACATGTGGCTGGATCTAGTTCTTACCGGGCGACCTGGTCTGTTGCTTTGTCGTCCCCCCATCCCAAAGGAAAGACGCGAAGGCTGCTGGATTCAATGATCCAGATGAGAAGGTGAAGGCTGCCCGGAAGAAGCCCCTGATCTAAACATAGCTCATTTCATGGATTGGGGGTGGTTCCTGAAACAAGTTTTCTTCCTTGGTTATTTGAAATTGGAATGCTATATGTCAGCCATGCAATCATTACTGGATGATGTTGAATATGTTCATTTTCTATTTTGATTCTGGAAAATCAATTGAACATGTCCAATGATGCTCTTAACATGTTCAACAATGTTTTTTGCCTCCCTCGTGACCCTGGGAGTGGCCAAGGTGGACCATCAAGTTGAAGGAAGATTCGAATGGTTCTGTGCCCGCTCCCAAACCAGCTGCCACCAAGAAGAGAAAGGGGAAAGCCCCCATGCCCAAGAGTGCCAATAAGCGGGCCAAGAAAGCCCATTCAGTAGCTGCTGGTGACTAAGGTGAAACACCCAACAAAGAATACCATGAGTGTTGTAGCAATGTTGGTTCAATTTGCATTTATCAGCATAGTGTCTTTGAGCTTCTGTTTGGAATGGTTTACGGCCTTGACCAGCTGCCGGCCAGCAGCTACATATAGTGTCAGTTGGATTACCAACTTCTGTGACACGACTGTTGAGGGTATTCATCCTTTTCTCATGCCTGGGCAAACTATTTTGAATGATGTTACACCCATAGTTAGTTGCCATAGTTCCAATTTAATGGCTCAACATTAACATAATTCAAAATTTTGTGGGAGGCTTGATGGGAAGGTATACCACTTTAATCTTATTTTCCAACAAAACGTTTGGAAACAGAAATCACGCAATAATTCCGGGGTCCGGCCGCCACCCATAGAGTCTGAATCATTAAAATGTTTTTGGGACTCGATCTGTTCATCCCAAAAATGGTGCGTTTGTTGACTTTACAGACCAGGGTGAGTGGCGTCGGCCCAAACAGTTTCTTGGGGCTATGTGGACAGAAAAGAACATGCCCTGCCCAGCCTCAGGGAACCTTTCTCAGCACTTGTTCGGTTGATGATGCACCTGTGCGTTGACAGATGGTTTGCAATTGCAAGGTGTCAGCCAGGTTTGGCGTATTCGATTTTTGTACACTAGGACCAATTCTCTACAGCACATTGGGCCCAAACCGGAAAGTATCCAAGATGAATCCGAAATTATTGCTTCCAGTTTTGACCCTGCTGAATCAAGTGCCATTGCCGTGTGAAAGAGATGCGCTAGACTGTGTGACTTGGCCCAAAGTTTCACACTTGACTTGGTGAAATTATATGTGGTGGCTTATGGTACTTTGAACAGATAATCTATTCCCAACCTTACACAGTTTCCACATGGTCCAGAGATGTGTAATACATGTACTAAACCATTGTTTATGGGAGGTGATACATATTTTGTGGGTAGCACTAGTTACCACTGGATTCCCAATGGTTCCCCCTGCTACACGTCCTGTCCCTGAGGTGGAGGTGTGTGCTGGAGAAGGAAATTTATCTCGAGCACTATCAAACTGCGGCTTGAAGACCAAGGCTTTTGATGATTCTTGGAATGTATTATTCTGGTGGATGGCAGAGATACGATAGGACTTACATAGTCATCACACAACCCAAGTCTTCTAGAAGATAAACAAATTGAAGATTACTTTGTTGCAAAAGAACTGACAACACTTTGGCATATGTTGGCCTTGATCAAGGAACATCTTAAAATGGTATTTGATCCACTATGGTTTGGCATTATCCTTTTTAGATGGAGGCTTTCTCTCGCGCCCAGGTGAGATACTCCAGAAACCACGACTTTTTACGAACCATCGGGTTCCTGTCGGTACTGGCTGCGGTGTTATGCTTAGCATCTCTGAGTTTGATCCTGAATGGTCAAATGGTAATTGTTAGAATGATAAAATGCTAAATTATGTATATGTGGCAGCCATGTGGGTTGTGCCCAGGTTCGAAATACACGTCGTGGTGGGATTCTTTTCTTCGCACCACCATGTGCGAGCTGGATATTTCTGACTCTTGGGATCTGCAAATTTAGAGACTGAGAAAGGTTATTCTTCCATTTCCCCAATAAATAAAAAAGATAACAAACAGAAGTACTGTACATGGTCAATTTATTCCGGGTTGAAGTATCTATGAGTTACAATATCTTCGGGGTACAGTTATGGTCATTTTTGAGTTAATGTATCCATACGTTCAGATGACGTCAGTTCATTGTCGGCTCTGATATCAACATGTGGAAGATCCTATCACCAGTTGTTCAAGTTTTGATGGAGAAATTATCATGGTCAACATGGATCGTCACGGTCCTTTACTCACAGAGTGGCCACTTGTCCATGCCCTGATGTCATACCATGATGTTGATTCAACACTGTTGTCTCATGACATGTTCTGGGGTTACAGTCTGATCCAACTTTTGCATCTTTGGGTGAAGTAATTTCTCCCAAGGTTACTGTTTCGCATAGAGGTTTTGACAGGTTATGATACTATGAATGCCCTGCTTCACCTCTAGGTTTGATAGATGTCCACCTGTCGTTACCCAGGAGTCAAGGTACGTCCAAACGCTCATGGTGGAATCCAGAAGGTGGTCCCCCGAAGTTTTGCAAGCTAGCCAACGTCTTTATAATGCGAATGCTGTATGTGATGCTTGGCAATATTAGAAACAGGTAGAGAACAATAGAGAACACGCCAATCTCCATTGGGTCTACCTACTCAGGAGCAAGGATGTCTTGGGTTAGAACAAACATTTGAAACAGCACACTATAGAAAAGGAAACTTTTGACTGTAGATGTAGCCACCAAGGATGTATTATGCTCACCAACGAGGTGTACATTTTTTGGTCGAGCAGCCTCTTACTTCAGTTTGGGCCCAGGTGCAAACCAATGGTACTACTTTGATTCAATATGTCATATTTCATTGATGACCACTAGCTTATTTGTTGGCATGTATGAGGTCTTGTTTGCTTGGCAACCAGTTGCCCGCTTCATGCGCTTCAGTGGTGCAAGGCACAGACTTAGAGGAAACAATCATATGATATCTTTAGCAAATGTTTGATCTATCACCATATCAGATTGTGTTTAAAGAGAACCCTGTACAGGCGGGTGAGTTTTCCTATGGGAGCCTATGGATCTTCTACCCTGAAGTGGACAGTGTGACTTGGATACAGTGTGCTAATCTGAGATAACACAATCCCATTTCCCTATGGTTATTGGTGGTCAGGTTGCCCATCCTTTTTACATATGCCTGCTACCCGGCAAGCCAAGGTTGTATGGTACACTCCCCTTGATGAGCCGACTTCGCCGAGCCTGTGGATACAAGCTTCTTATGCAAGCCTTAGCAAGGACCGGGTGTATGGGGCACAAGTGTGTGGTTGGGACAAGTCTGTATTCTTCAACACTATAGGCTTATAATGTAAAACCACCAATGTGGTTCACCCTGATCAGGAGAAAGGACAAGCCCAAACTGGTGAAACGCTCCAGGGGAAAGGATGGAAAAGTACGAGTGGTTTCCTGGCTATGTGGGTCTCACACCGGAGACTGATGTTAAACCAAAAAATCAAATGAAAAAAATGTTTGGTTTGTGGCAAACCACTGTTGTGAAACAATTTCTTGGGACTCGGTTGGTGGTATCATATAGGGTAAATGATTGCTGATCAACGATGGGCATCATATTCAACTTGGTGTGGAAGGATCACGCTAGACCCAGCAAAATATGATGATGCAAACTAAAAAACAATATACACTCTTCATAGTGCAGTTAGCAAATTGGGTCAAGGCTACAGCTGCTTACACCTATATCATATAGTCGTCCTACTGGTGCTGGGCTGTCACTTAGGCTGGGAACAAAGAAGCACTTTCTTCATCGGCCACTTACCCGATCCAATTTGGATATGAAGTGGCTGCTCTGATTGGCCCACGCTCCACCCGGGCTCCATGTAGTGACTTTTCACTTGCCCCAAATTTCGAAACTGGTGAGGATCACCTGGGATCCCTGGATGATTTCACCCGGGGTTCCAAAACATGGTGGAAGCGTCTTTGATATTACCACGTGATGTACAATAGGAATAATTAAACATACTGCAGGAAAAGAAACTTACCTTGAAATGCTCTAGATGGTTTGCTATCAGAATGGACGACTTCTTGCCTATAGATACCAACAGCCACCTGCTGCTGCATAGCATAGTGAAATCCCGCTGGACGGGTGCGTGTCATTGCGTGTCATTGCGTGTCAGATGGGATTGGGTGGGGGTGTCCATTCAGCACCCCTTAAATTAAGGGGTGTCCATTCAGCACCCCTTAAGTGCGTGTCAGATTTTCCCACATACCCCCGCCGCGTGTCATTTGCGTGTCGGATTTCTCTCAATTTTGGATTTTTGAACAAAATTCAAATCCTGGCAGAATCTTGGCTCGTGGGGATTCGAGCTTGTGTTTTGCCACATGGGCATTATGGCTACTGAATCAGGTCGTGAGGTGAGGGGTTGCCAAATCAACATTGGTTATTTCCAAAGAACAATTTGTTGGAAAAAAACACTCAAGTCATATCACCTGTCCTCCTGATATATCTAAAATGGTTTCCCTGGTCAGGTCAGTCCTGAGGAAATGAGAAAGCTGAAGGCAACCCCGACACTGAGGAAGCAAGATAAAGCTCTTGAAAAGAGAAGGAAAGAAATCTTGTCTACAATGGAGCAGGAGCGTAAAGAACATGAAGCGATGATCAGGGTCGGAGAATCCCTCAGGAGAAGTGCTGACCTTGCAGAAGAGAAACGCCAGAATAAGGAAAAGTCAGGAGAGGAAAAGAAACCCTTGAAGGAAGATGGCGCTGGCAATTCTGTTTATGTTGGTGACACTAAAGTGATCGATGCCAGGAAGAAAGGAAAAACCGATAAAAAAGAAAACAAGGAAACCCGTGAGAAGAAGGACAAGACAGCCAACCATGACAACGATGACACAAAGCGTGCAGAGCCCAGGAGCAATGCAGGCATGATGGAGACTGACAAGGGGAAGGACGGGAAGGAGAAGACGAAAAGTAAGGCTGAGACCTCCAAGGAGCCCACCGCCGCTGCAGCAACGCCCGCTGCAGCTGACCCCAAGAAGAAAGCACCAACTGGAGACCACGCCAAACCCCCAGCACCGGCAGATGAGAAGATGAAACGCACTTTAAAGAAATCCTCAGCCTCAGCTGCCAGCGCAGCCAACCCCAAGAAGGGCAATGATGAGCAGAAGACTGGGAAGAGCCAAGACGTGAAGACTGACACTGACAAAGCCAACAACACGACGGAGAAGAAAGAAGGAAAGACTGAAGACGTTCCAGCAGGTGCCCCTGACGCCCCTATGGACAAGAAGAAGAAGAAGAAGGAAAAGAACAAACCAACCGAGCCAAAGGATTCAGATGTGGAGAAAGCAGCAAAGACGCAAAAGACACAAGGGGCTGAGACAGCCAAGAAACCTGCAGCTGAGTCGAAAGAACCCACCCCTGCCAGCACAGCCAGCCAGAAGATAGCCGAGGAGAAGAAAGACCAGAAGAAGGCAAGCCCAGCCAGTGCAAGCACTGGTAAGAGGAAAGATGCTGATGTTCCAGAAGGTTCTGAGGCTGTGTCTGCCCAGGCTCCCAAGAAGAGAAAGGATGAGAAGGCAACCGAGATGAAGACTACAAAGCAGCCAAAGGATTCAGCCAACATGGATGATGACAAAGGGAAGGAGAAGACGAAAAGAAAGGCTGAGACCTCCAAGGAGCCCACCCAAGAAGAGTGGTGAGGATCAGAAAAGCAGTCTTGAGAAAGATGGACCAGCAAAGAAGGCTAAGGTCAATGACAACACAAGAGCAACCAAGACGACAGAGGCCGATGACCCTGAAGGCGGTGAGTCAAAGAGAAGAAGGGTTGCGAAAAATGAGGCGAACAGGTTAGCTATTGAGGACAAGAAGGAGACAAATGGTGAAGAAACGCAACCCTCTTCTTCCAAGGCAGTTGCCCCAGCCGCGACCACAGCAAAGGTTTCCAAGAAGACACCCAGCGAGGACAGGGATATGATGTGTGACATTACCCCGCAACATGATTCCTCTACACTCCACCCCAAAGACAAAAAACATTGTGTTGCTTCTTCATTGATATTATTTGTTCCAAGATATCATATATATGGACTCGGACTTGCGGACATTCCTGATTTTAAGTCTATCTAACTTGACTATGCCAACCCCCATGCTACAGGACCCTTTGGTACGCATGGAGAGGTGTGGAACTGTTGAGTCCCTGGAAATTCCCGAGTCTGTGACTCCTCGAAGGGCCCTTACCTTCTCTTCGGACCAGGTGGGGTATTGTGGGCATGGGTTGAGAGGCAAAAGAACATGTCTACCATATGTGATGATCCAACCAGTGCATATATTACACAGTCCCGGAGTCCCAGACATGTTTTGGAATTAGTATATAATAAGTGTGTCGATTGTTACCTGCCATGCTGCAGGGGTCGCCTGCTTCTACTCTGGATGATGATCATCTTCCTACTGAGCATCGGGCAAAGATTGCCCGGATGACTGTCATCGATGACAGCACTAAGGATGCAATCTTGTCGATGAGCAAGGCAAGCGATATGGACTATTCAGAGAGGAAAAGACAATATGCCGCTATGTAACTGGGATTGTTTTTCTCTAGAGAAATCTTGGGTTCAAGCGGATAAAAATGATATTCCATTTTTTCAAAAAAAAATGAATGATTCGATTCTGTTCATCTAAGGCGAAGAGCGGTGATCAAAGAGGCTAACCCTGCTTTGCTTCAGAAATTTAAGATGGCGTCGGACAAAGAAAGGTCCTCTGACTTCAAGTTGGTGTATAGTCGGTTGTTTATTGCATGTATGCATGGATCAAGTGAATCATCCCTAGAGTTATTCCCCTGAGATCTTAGGTTCCAGATGCTGCAGGCATGGATTGCAAATCCAGATTTGGGTGACATCGAAGTTGAAGAAAAGTACCGGGCGATAGCCTCCGAGATCCGTACGGACAGATTCCACACTGCCCCTTGTTGTAAAACAAAATGCAGGTGTTGCCAGTTACATAAAGATCATCTCAAACAACTTATTTTTTTATTGTTCACTCTCATTATCCATTCAGGTGACACTTCTTCAACTCGAGAAACAGTACGGCAAGTCTCGAGAGGCCAAAGAGTTCATACAGTCCTTAATCAAGGGTGCCTTGGCTTGTGCTAAGCTAAAAAAACACATGTGATATCATACCACAAGAGAACCGAAACAGCAAGGCCTCACAACAAAACACCCCTGCATGCCCAGGCCCGAAAGGGGTGCCACACCCACAGGCCTGGCTTTGCAGGTCTTTGTTGGCAATCTTGGATGGCAAAAAATGTAGTTTGTGACCTGAGCATCAGCCCCGGCAGGCGCCTAACAATCCCAAGGCCCGCATGTACAAGGTGCTAAAGGAAGTGACAGAGGACAATGCCAATGGCACTGCCCGCGAAAGCAATGATCCATATCTCAATTGGGAACCAGTACAGATTACAGACAGTTTCATCACACACTAAAGATTTATATTTGAAGAAAATAAGTGGTGCAAGATTCACATTTAATCATCGGATCTTTCTATACTCTGGTGTGGCCATTTGATATGGTAATGTTTGGGTGGTTGCCCTCCCTGAAAATTCTCAATAGGATTCCACGGGGACATAGGTATTAGGTGTTACATATCCTCCAACCAAAATGAAACTAAAGTGAAAACAAAAATCATTGGGTTAGTGCATTTGGGGATTTCTCAAAGGTCACTTGAAGTGCAAGGAACATCGTTGGAACCAGTTTTTTCTATACAGACATGATGGGGCACACAGTTATTTTACCTGTGTTTGATGATCAGTTAAAGGAAGGTGCTTGCTTTTTATTGAATACCTTTTCCAAAGACATTTGGAAACACCTCTGATTGCTAAGGTTTCGGTGGGTGGCCGCGTCAAAGACCCGGAGGCCAAGAAAAACATTGCCAAGAACATCGGGTCCTTGGAAGGACCAGCGTTGATGGATCTTGAGTCAGGGGCTTTCAAAGCCAAAAAGGCCAAGAAGGAGAAAAGCCCTTCCGAGCAAGCGTTGTCTGATTTGAAAGCCTTTGAAAAAAAGATTCTTCACTGCGGTTAATGGCTTCCACTACCTTTCACTTTATATCCAACAGGTTGCCCTTTATAAAGTGTGTTCCTACCTGTATCCATGTTCATCTTCCCCACAGTCGTGCCAACAGCTCAGGGTGAAAGCATTGGTGAATGCACTCCCTCACAGCGTGAAGGAGATTACGGACAACCATGTCCGCAACTGTGATGAACTGGTGCCTTGGATGGCTCATAGGGGAAATTATTATGTTAAATCCTGTTCAGGGGAAACCTCCTACTATCACGATATATGATACATGAATGGTGTTTGTAATGATCTTTGTATATCTTAAATTATGAATGATATCAACAACTATGATCACTTGACAGCCAACCAACATTTCTTGGTTGCGATTAAGGTGGATTGCCTCAACAATCATGTTCCTACGGTGGAGAGATGTTTCGCTGAGCTGACGGACATGTTACAGATTCCCGCGTCACAGATTGACCCTAACCAGGTTGGGGAATTCATTGACCAACAAAAATTGGTGTTGAAGGATGTGGACCATGACGTGAAAGACGCCAAAAGGCGTATTTCAGCGGCCAAAGGCCCAAGGCGCAGAGCGGCTCCCACTGTGGAAGCCAATGAAGATTCCGAAAGTGAGTGATCCCCTTACCCATTGAAAGGTGGATTCTGAAACACCTTAGCTTACTATAGAAAATGTTGATCATTCAGACAAGTGTTTGTAGGTCAAATAGCAACAAAATGGAGATACGTCCCCAAGCTAAACCCATCAACATGAGATAAATTGCAATAGCAGCTAACCCCATCTGTTGGATCTAATCTAATTATTTGGTATTTCGTGATCCATACGTATAGTTTGGGTTCAAACATATGGTAAAACTAAGGATGTCAGATAAGTCTCGATGTTCTGTTTGATGCATCGTAGTGTTGCTGCCACAGCAAATGTGGAAAATCGAGTCCACCGCTCATGTCTGGTACTTGGTTGTGAGAATCAGCTCAATTCTCAATTTCTTGTATTCTGATCTTGTTTGCAAGAGGAACTCCAACACGACCACAGCCGTCAAACAGCACCCTCCTTGGGGACTTTCAGGTCTGTTTCCTCCAGAATGGGCTCTGGGTCGAAGTACCATTGTAGGTTTTGCTGCAACCGTGCTTCGCATCATTCGGTGGATGCCGAGTTGATCTGCTTTGTCATATACAATATATACTTGGCCTTAAGATAATACGTCTATCCCACAAAGATCATAAGGATAAATTTCATACCATCAAATTTACTAAATTGTTTGTTCAAAAAATCATCTGATTGGGTTACCCTTCGTACCAATCTGCAGTCAACCGATCTGGGTTGGGATCACTGGGGGTCCGTGCCACTGTGCACGAAAAGTCTTAGGAACCTGGCATGTGGTAATCACCACACTGGGACATTGGACGTGAGAAGGAAAGAAAGGTCTCAAATTCAATGGTATTGTTTCTAACCACTTGGATGGAAGTACTTTGCAATGACCATTGAAGTTTGATCTGTTCAAATGGATCATATTCCGACACTTCGCTTTGGTTTCAAAGGGGGTGATGAGGCAAAATGTAGAATGTTCGAACACGACAATTTTATTTCTGACATGGTCCTCAACATATCTCAACATTTATTGCTTTACAACATAATGAATCATAATACATCATGATGAAAAAAATGACAGAATATCAATAATTTCATTTACCAAGAAAAACAAACTTAAGTGGGGAAACATGTGCTGCATGTTATATCAATCCGAGCGCTGGGGTTTAGCGCATGGCTTGTGATGCAGCACTGTGGATGACGTATGGATCTCGTTGAGGAGTTCTTAGAGCTCACAAGGGCAGTGCCATGGATGCAATTCCTGTCACAGGGTGGTCTGTAATTTATATGTGGGAACCTGGTGTATTATCAAAATCTTGAGAACCATCGTGTCTCATCTGAGGTCAGTGTGGTCACACTAGTCCAACTGTTCCAAGTTCTGCGTAGACGCATTCCAGGGCGATATCTACCGAAACTTTGGCTCTGTGATTATATCCATGTGAAACTGTTTACTGCTGAATCTTTACACCAGTGTTTTATGTCCTGATCCTAGGAAAAATCTCCGAGATTTGGTGGACCTGGTCCCTCAAGATGACACCTCCAACTATCCTAGACGGTTTTGGACATGGTTGAGAAGACAGAGCTGGAGAAAAATGTTACCGGAGCCCACCGCGTACCTTGTAGTTTACTGATTGCTGTGTCTTCTCCTGGCACGACCCATGTTCAAGATCTTGCCGTTGAGTTTTGAAAGAATGCATGGGAAAATTGTGTTTTTTTGTCTTCTGAGGATTGAAGTTGTGCTGGAGGATCCTAGCCGAGACCCTCCATGTTATCTGGACAAATGGCATGTATTTCTCCCAAGCGAAATGTGGCTTGACAACAAGACTCAAGCTCAAGATATCTCAAGACCTAATCTCATGTTTCTTGTGCCTTCAAAAAAAATCCACCACACACATATGGTTCAACCGATCTTAGGTTTGCGTCGATCTACAAGTACGACTGGCTTCTCTTCAAAAAAAGGTTTCTAGGCCCTGACGGAGTTACTTGGATACAATATGATACAATATATGAATCTCCTGAATCCTGTTACAACATGTTACAACCATGAGTTTTGACAAAGTTTCCATTTCCATTTGCAAAAAAAATGTTGTGTTTATTATCCAACACTGCACATCCCAGGCTTTGGAATCTTATTGGGAGTCTGTGAAGGACACTGACTGGTTTCGCTCTCACCCTGTCCTGTCCTCGCCAGTTACTTGGTTTGTCGATGAGATGATTGGGATCGTTAGGTGGCTAAAAATACCTTGAACAATAGACAGGATTAATACACAGTTTTAGTTCAAACTTAGTTTATCAAAGAAAACAACAATGTTATGCTGACAACTGTGGGGGTCCAGTGTGTTAACGCTGCAACACTGCATCTAGGATTGTAACCTATCCAAATGCATCCCGCTCATGGTGCACGGGGATGATGCAGACTCGCACAGAAGAAGATCATTTTTGGTTCTGATGGTTGGCTCGGTTCTCACTGGTGGAAACATGTTTGACAGCCGGCTGATTTGCTATGTCCTTGAGAACAGCAAAACTATGAATACTACAGTAGCCACCCTGGATGCTTGGATAGCGTGGAGTCTGACAGAACTCCAATTAGGATATTACCTTGACGTTGACCCGTTTGGTCGACCTGTGGAGAAGCATGCAAAAGGTAGATCTGGTGAGATCTGTGGTGGTTGGAAAGCAATTGTAGTCATCCACAAGGGTGACGAGCGCTACATGCAGAAAGCGTTCAAACTGAGCCACGGCGCGGTATCCCGCAAGGTATGTGTCTTGTGTGAGGCTTCTAATGACCCAAGTTCAGACATGTTGTACACCTACCATGGCCCCACGGCACCACATAGGAGCTCGATGTTGTCAACAAGTGACTTCATTGAACGTGTGGCTGGTGTGCAAACGTGGATACGCATTCCTGGTTTTCACATTGACTTCATCCAGCATGACCTTCTGCATGTGTGTGACCTGACGATCATACCAGAGTGTGCAGCGTCGGCGCTCTATGAGCTTGTGCATGAGCATGTTTGGGGACCAGGCAAGGCGGTCGACCAACGGCTGAGACTGGGGTATGTGGAGTTCATCCAAGCTTGCAAAGCTGCACGGGTGAGAAACAGAGGGGTGTTTTTCACCATGTGGCTTGTCTGTGGGCAGTGGGGGGTATATTGTTTGGTCATGCAGGCTGCTATTTTTTTTGGATGAAAAGGTTGCATTGGCATCTGCAAAAATCCTAATCAAGAGAGCGCAAAGTACCCGAGCAAACCAAGGAAGCACCTGTTTCCTGCTGGAAACAAATCTTACCCTACGCTTGCACAGAAGCACTTCAATGCAGCAGGGCTAGGCTCAATCAAGGTTATGTCTGCAGTATTGAAATCCAGTGTGGTGATATCTGTTGTTTTTGCTTCGGAATCTCAGGAATCGGTCGTATTGGCCAAGTGGTTGGAAAAGGTATGCTTGGATGTGGCAATGCGCAACCCTGACAATGAACACGCACAGTTTCTTCACTTGATTCACTTGATCAAATATGATCGAGCGAATTGTGGTTTTGACATGCCTGGGTCATTTGTTTCCTCCTATACTTCTATATCTAAGGCTTCGGGCTGCCGTTTTCGTCAACTTGGTGGCAATGAGGAGGGCTATGACGTCCACTGCCAATGGTCATGTCCGTCTACACCCTGACAACCTGGTGAAGTTCCAGAAGGCCAACTATCTTTTCCACTGTGCCCACAACTGCCACTTGGTGACGTGTGTTGGTTGATGTTGGGACTTGGGGATGGGGGCTAGGTGAGCTTGCATGGTTTGTGACCCCATCTTGCTGCTTTGTTTCATTTGCCAAGGGCTGGCGAATGAAGCCTTAATGGCCGACAAGATGCTTTGGAAGACTCGTCCAAAGTACCACAAGCACTTTGACTAAAGACATGCAGTAGTTGTGCACAGTGTGTGTGTGTGTGTGTTTGAGTTGCGCTTTGTTCCCCAGTGTTTGCTTTGTAAAGTCTTCCCACCGACCTAGGCTGGATCATATTGCCTGTGATCATGCTCTTTACCACAACCCGCTACCACTAGCGTGTTATATAGAGGAGGATGCAGTGGGACAAGTCAAACGACTTGCTGCTAAGGCACACCCTAGAAACTTGGGTGAACAAGTCTTGCTGCGGTACGCAGCCTATACGTGCTGCCGTTGGTTGAGGCAGTTGACGGAGTAATTTAACTAAGCTTTAGCGGACCCCACACAGGTCAGTGAACTTTAAAAGCATATAACAACTATATTCCATAACGGTTGAACAATTGATGACCCACACTTTATTGCTTTTTGATAGGGAATGACATGAGTCAGCTGATCTCAACCATGCCAGAGACACCGGCCACGCTTCTCGAAAATGGTGGCTCCAGCAGAGGCTGCTTGCTCACTTCAAGGCAGTGGTGAATTGATAGGGAAAATATGGGGAAATAACATGGTATTATCAATATACAGGTGATGCATAACATGTGAAATAAGGGGTTACCATTCAGCACCCCTTAAGATAACCTAATTTTGGAAACCATTCAGCACCCCTTTGACTATGTTGGTATATATATATATCACTAGATACAGTATGTATATCACTATAGATTGGCATATCCAAAGTGTCCCCATTTCTGCAGCCAACAAAAAAAACAAGCCCAGTCCTGAGGCCACCTTGGAGGAGTACAATCGAGTCATGGAGCTCCAGGCGGTGAGTCGTGGATTGGGGGAAACCAACAGGTAGTTGTCATAGGTAGCAGTTATAATGGGAACTATCTGACTATATATATATATATATTATATATACATATAATGTATATGTTGACATGTAGGGGTCCCTTCATATGTTTCACATGGTATATGTTTCATGTACCGCAGCCCTTTTTGGTTGGCTTTGTAGATCTGTGTAGAGATCATGGGCGAGTGTGAAAAGGAGCCCAAATATCCGCTGCATGGTATCTGAGCGTCTGGTGAGGTGGTTGGAAGCTACTGTGGTGAGGTGCTTCCCCACCTGGTGCCGGCGCAGAGCTGTTTCAGCTCGCGCCAGGGCTGGCTGGGCCNGGTTGGAAGCTACTGTGGTGAGGTGCTTCCCCACCTGGTGCCGGCGCAGAGCTGTTTCAGCTCGCGCCAGGGCTGGCTGGGCCCGGTTGGTGCGAAAGCCTCCTCACACAGGCTACAGCGCTTCTTCCACAACGTGGGAGTTTACCTACGTGGCTACAGCAGGACGCTCCTTGACCAGTTGTCGAGGCAGCTGAGGTGATGGCTCAGTCACCTGGAGGTAGCCCTACGGGCGCAGCTCCTAGTGGTGGTGGATCTCCAGAGGCAATCTTTGGACAGATCCTACAGACGGTGCAAGCCGGAATGGTTCAAATGTCCCAAGACTCAGAGCAGAGGTTCGAGTTGCTGGAGCGTGGGTTGCAACAGCAGGCGCAAGCTCTCAGTGCTAGCATAGAGGCCTTGTCAAAGAGGTCCAACGTGGTGGACATCAAAGGGGTTGGAAAACCCGAGGTCCTGAAGGGCTCCCACGAGGAAGCCAGGAAAGCATGGAAGAGCTGGTACAAGTTCGAAAGCTGGTTTGCGTCACAGTACCCAGGTGTGGGCCAAGAAGCGCTGGACTGGGCCAAGGCTCACGGTGACTCCACGATACAGGATTCGGATATCCAGCTACGAGCAAATGTGAACCCA
>BGPT01000674.1:86186-108286 GCA_003297045.1 Symbiodinium sp. clade C Y103
GTCACCAAGAGCTCGCAATTCGGCCGAATCTCTGCGGTTTTTCTTATTGTAGAAAGCAACAAAGCTGCGAATCTTAAACATCCGTCTGATCAAATGCAATTGCAGTTCAAGCGGTTGGGGGGAGCCCTCAGTGAGATCCAGGGAGGTCGACTCCTCATTGGTAAAAAGAGCGGCCCAATTTGGCGCAGGTTGCCACCGCCAGGGTCCTGTTTCAATGAAGCCGAGGTTTTTAAGTTCAAGGCGAAGATTGTGAGTGGCAGTAAAAGTGNATTTGGATCTAATACGGTACATTCTACCCCAAAGCCGTGTCAAAGCTACGATAGGAAGGTAGGAAACCGAACCATAAAACATTTTTCTGAGATCCCTGGAAGCCCCCTTTCCGGTCGCCAGCATGAGGGATAACTTAGTGAACAATTGTTCCCCAAGGTCAGTAGGGGGTTTTCGGCCAATCCACCCGTAGGCTATTTTCGATATGACAAGGCTTTGGAAGGCCCGAATTCGCAGGGACCAAGTTACTGGTGCCCACGATAGGACTTGACATCTGTCTGTGGCTTCAGAAATGCGTTGACTTTCCTTGGCACTAATTCCACGCTGGTGACTAACAGTAGTACAACCCAAAATGACCGCTTCGTCTTTAAGCCATTCAGGGTGCGTGGTAGTGATGGTTTGAATATGTGAATCTTTTCGAGCGATGATTTGTGTTTTGTTTGGACTTTCCTTGAGTCCCATCTGATCAGACCACGTCATCCATGCCTGGATCATGGTTAGAGCACCTGTAGCTGAGTTACTCCAAAAACTACGGTCATCCATATAGCACNTGGATCATGGTTAGAGCACCTGTAGCTGAGTTACTCCAAAAACTACGGTCATCCATATAGCACAGGTGCCGATACGACGCGTCCTCAGGACGCTCGGGGTGTTCTGAAACTGCACGTAACCCGGCACTTACCCACACTGCTGTGAGGAATGGAGATAGTGGATCTCCTTGGGGCATACCTTTCCCAGCAAACAATTTTTGGGGGAAAATGTGTCTGTTAAACTCAACAAAACGGAATTGCTGACCCCAAATTTTTTGTAGCAGGCGTGCAAGCGGAGGCGCAATGCCCAACTGCAGCATGGCTTCTGTGGAAGTTATAGGGTGCATTCTATCAAATGCATTTGCCCAGTCAAGGGACGCCAGACATCCGGGTTGTGAGACGTAAAGATCTTGCAACTTTTGAGCGAGGATTTCGGTGCCTTGGACACCAGCTCCATGATTCACCGCCGGGTGGAGGTTATTGTCTGACCACATTCTGAGCTGCTGGCTCTTAGCCCAAGCGGATGAATAAACTCGCCACCACCCTGACATCACGGAGATATAGGGCGGATATCGGACACGCTGATGGTGCCGTCGCTTTTGATTTTATGAGTTTTGAACAGATTAATCTGCCGGCTTTCAGAAAATTGCTGCGGCACACATCCAGAATAATGCCATCGCAAGCTACAGGTGTGAAAAGCGGTGATAGCCCCATGTGGGATACATTTGATTTCATGTCCGGTCCATTGGTCCGGTCCGTGGGAACCATGTGCTTCCCGAACTGACTTCCATAATTCCTGGATAGATATTGGTTGCCATGTCTGCGGCTGAACAGGTCCAAAGTTTTGAGCCAACTGAGCAGCTCTAGCATAGGGGTCGCCTGGATCATCATTCCAAAAATTAGACCAAAAATCGTAAATGACCTCCAAAACATCTTGGGGTTTAGAGACCCTCCTTGTGTCTGAAAGTACTTCCGCCGACGTGTTTTTGGTCAATTTTCGTTTGACCCAGTTTGCAAGGCCTTTCAGGGAAGGATCGTTTAATCTGGCTTTCCACTGAGCTTTCCTAGAACTCTTCATTTTGTCTTCGAGCGAAGAGATTTCGAGTTGGGTGGAAGCAATGACTTGGTCAGTAAGAATTTTCAATTCAGAACAAGAATTCGGGAAGTTCGTTCTGTGGGGCCAAACCTTTTTAAACAAGGATTTGGAAGGGTATCTTTGCCGGAGGCATTCCCGTCGAATTTCATGTAACCGAGCAATTTTACGCCGAAGACGACGAATATGCTCCCCGGGCTCGGGGTCACCCACATGATGAACTGAGTTGTTAACCCATTGAAATTGTGCGGGGGCTCCCTTAGCGGACAACCCGGGTTGTTTTAACCTGGATTTCAATTCTTCAATCTGTTCGGGTCTCATATCAGGCGTGGTCAAAAGCTGCTTGTATGCAAAAATGAAACACATGTTAAGACATGTCAGAAATTCATCCCATTCTTGCTGAACCACGTGCTGATTGTCTTGATCGTATGGCAGCTGTGACAAGTGATTCAAGAAGCGGTAAGCATCTGAAGGCTCAACATATTGCTTCCAGCTTGTTTCAAGGTGTTGAATCCAATCATCTGTAGAGAGCCATGATGGCGCGAGCCAGCGAGGCCCAGGTTTGTGCCGGCCACGTTTTGAAGGCACAACTGGTTTTTGCAACGAGACCCAAAAACCGATGTGATCCGAGATTTTAACATGGTCATGTTGACCCTCATACTGAGCAATGTTTGAAGGGTAGCACCAACCCCAATCAATTTGCCTATCGCTCTTCCACCTTGACCCGTTGGTGGTGTCGCCAACAAATGTGCCACCCTGCAGTCGAAGGAACCCTGCAGCATCGCTTTCATGTTGAAGCATGTTAAAATCTCCAACGATCAACCATGATTTATCATCAAGATGGCATTGGTTCCACCACATGGACAAAGCCTGTGGAGTGACAGGATCATGACCAGGAGGGGAATAAACATTTAGGATGAGGGTACCCTGAATCCACAAACCGATACTTTGAACTCCTCGGTAACTAGACCCTGAAGCTAACCGGTGCGGGACAGTGTTTTGAACCAGGAATGCAACCCCTCCATGTGTACCAGGGTGACCGGGAGGATTATTTACCTTTTGGACCAGGGACATAGTAACCCTTATAACCTTTTTTTTGGTGCAATCATGGAAAGCTTCCCATTCAGCGGGAGTCATATTGCATCCTTGTAAGGCAACAACATGCGCCCCTGAAAAATGTTCATGATACAATCGCCAGCTTCCCGGGGCACCTCCAACGTTAATAGACAAGATTTGGGGAGAAAGAACCGTAGATTGCTGAGGACCCGGATTTTTGGCTTCTCCGATCCGCTGACCCCTTAGGGGTAAAGGTCTGGCGTGATGGTTTTGCTTGGGCCGTGGCTCCGGGTTGGAGCCAGGCCTGGAATTTCATTCGCCTTTTTGGTGTTTTGAGTCAGGTTGTACGATATCTTGTTTGCGTTTGTTGGCTTTTTCGCGTTTTTCCTTTGAAGATGTATTGGTGGGTGCAAGAAATTTTTCGAATTCTTCTGGCTCCCAACCCGATTCTTTGAGGAAAGATTGCGCCCATTCGGGATCTTTTGATTTGATTGACATTTTCCCACCACATTTTTTTTCTTTTACGGATCAAGTCGTCATTTTTGAGGCGGTCAAGTCTTTGTTGGCAGGTAAGTTCCGCAATAGCCTTGGTTTCGCGACTAAGGCGGGAAAAACAAGCAGTGCAATAGGGGACGCGCCCGCGGGCCTGATCTCCTTTAATTTGCGGCATCATGACATACTTATGCGTGGCGTGTTTTTCGCTGCGGGCTTTTTCACATATCTCGCGTTGGTACTGACTTTGTTTGCTACTTTGCTTCGGGCGACCTTTTTGGGCAAGGTTGTGAAGCTGTTTGGGCGTGTACTCAGGGTGATGTTCCTCGCAGTGTTGCTTAAGGGCACGTTGGCGTTCACGCGCGGGGAGGGTGCACAACCCTTTTTTACACAGAGGACAAGTAAACGCTCTTTGTTCTTCAGGGATTGCATGAGAGAAAGCAATGACTTCGGCTTTTCTGGGGACTTGGACGAGGCGTGCGTCAAAGTCAGGATGTCGGGAAGTGAGGTGTTGTTTCTTGACTGAAGGCAAGTGCTGGCTTTTTAAAACAAGGTGACAAACCGGACAAACCCACTCTTGTTCCTTTTTAGGGGGCTTGGGTTCAGGGTTGGCTGCGGTTGGTTCGCTTGCTTCACCTTGGTTCTTTTTCCCAGGTTGGCCAGTTTTGACCCATCTTCCACTAAATGAGAGAAAGGACTTTGCCGGAGGCATATCTGTGTTGATGTCATCAAGATTCATAATGTCATCCGATATCGTATTTTCTGGTTGAACAGAGCTAGGTGCCTGACTGTTGCTTGGAGCTGGTTGCAGCCAAGAGTCACATTCATCGATGTCCAAAGACGGAGCTGAACTCCGCGGCGAGTGGTTCTCCGCTCCGCTGGAAACATCTTCAACTGGATCTAGCCATGAAGAACTGACGGGTGAATTTTCATGATCGTTTTCGTCAAATTTAGACGGTTCATCATTGTCGGTTGACATCACATTTGGGGCTCCTCCCAAAAAGGAAACATCGATAACCGCGTCATCATTGGTAAGGGTCAACCAGTGTGACGGCAAGCTAACTTTGGTGTCGATGGTAGTGAAGTGATGCTGTCTCAAAAATAAAGGCAAAGGAGTTTTAACGACCTTGTTTTTGGCATAGTATCTGTGCATGAAATGCCATTGTCCGGAAGTGTACTTGAAAACAATCAAGTCAGTCTGTAAGACATCCGCTGCTGCTTGTGCACAAAATTGGTCAAACCATTTCGTGGGACGCCTAACAACTGCGGCGAAGTCTGAAGCTTGCATGGCCGGCGGTCCACCTTCGGTGCTTTCGGAGGCTTCGGGGTCATTCCACCATGCTTGTTGCCAACTTTTGTTGGTTTCAAGGTTGGTGGCAATTCGACTTCGCAAACTCAGAGCCAGAGTTTTGATGTTTTTCGTGATAGTTTCGTTTGACTTTTTTTGGCGGTGGGCCTGCCAGGCGGCCATGCAGCGGAAGCCACAATCACCATCGCCACCGAGATTCCAAACTTGCACCCCATCAGGGCCGGAATTCAAGGTCTCGGTGCATGTAGCCATTTTTTTCTTTGCCTGACCTATAGTGGGATCCTGTTTGGTTGGTGATTCAACTGAAGGACGTTTTTGTCCACTTCCATTTTCTCCATCGTCCATAGCTTGAACTTGTTCATTTGGTTGGGATTGTTGGGATTGGGTATCCTCAATAACGGTAGGGGCAACCTCAACACTCGCAGTGTCTTGGGCCTTACCAGTGTCTTTGGTTCGGGAGTCATTAGTAACCCATCCCCGATTGAATCTAGTCATAGGAACCATTTGAGGTTTGGACTGTCGGTTGGGGACCCAAGGTGAAATCATGATCTGTTTCCCGTCCTGCAAATTAATGACGCATCCAGGAACTGATTGTTCAGGGGGAGCAGCACTGAAAGTCCAAGGTCCAAACTTGTTTCTTGGTGGTTGGATATCAGAGATCGCTCTCCAATTTTGAGATTCCAAAAGTTCTTTGAAAGGCTGTGGCAGCCAAGAATTCGGGATTCCTTTGGCCACCCATCTCTTTTTTTTCAGCTCTTCGGCAGTGTCACTTTGGACTCCGAGCAGGCCCAGGCAGGATTTGCCGCCGCGACGTATCACAATGCCAACTCCTTGTGGTTTGGCAAGCTTTCGGACTGCCTGTAGATAGCTATTAGGAGACTCATGTTCATAGTGGATCCATTTGATAGGCTTGGAGGGTCGGGTATCGGAATCCAAAAACACTTGTTGGAAAAAGGCATGACCATAACCCGATTTATCAAGAATCTTGACAGCCTTGTCTTTCGGGGTCTTGAGAAAACCAATGATCGCCTCTTCTCTTTCGGCAGGATTGTGGTGCCACCGTAAGTACGGTAACTGATTCCTTCAGGTAGGATAGTAGCAAGGGCATCACCCGGTTTGTTTTGGCTCTGTTCCCATTGCGCTTGGGTCATAAAACGTTTTGGGAATATGGTTCGAATAGTCAGCAACTCTGCTGGTACTGTGGTGACTTGGTCTGCTGCCACAATTTTTGGCTGTACAGGCCACATCGGCAACGCATCAGTCAACGGGATGACCGTCAGTTCTTTCCACTGGCCTTGCAGTTTGCACCATTTTTTTTGTCCTTTTTGTTCAGCAACAGCCTCATCATCAGGGTTGTCATGAATGATCATGGCGAAAACTTTCTTGATTTCATGGATTTTGGCCAGTTGCCGGTACTGCATCGCATTCTGAAAAGAAGTGACAGTCAAATTACCAGGAGGTTGAGTACCCATTTCAAGGTTTTCCATTATAGTAGCATTCGAGGTGATAGCTTCTGGCCACCAGTTTTTTGCAAGCACAATCCTGTCACGTTTGGTTTTTGTGCGAACGTTTGGAACGAATTCCGAACGGGATTGTTTCGGTTTGGTTTCGGTTTGTTTTCGAGGTGGTTCAGATGGAGTTTTGTATTTTCGGGTTTTGGTCTGCTCAGATGGAAGAAAAGCAATATGAAAAGCATACCGGCATCAGGCCAACCCCTAATCCACCCAACCCAACCAACCAAACCAAGCCTACCGCGAGCCGACCCAACCCACCCAAGCTGAGCCAACCAATCAACCACTCATGCGCCGTTCAGTAAGCAGCAATCAAATATGAACCATTGAAACACACCAAGCAGCGCCATTCTGGGGTAGCCAGCACCTTTGTGACACTGGCCACCACTCACCCGTAAGAATATGCGATCACTGATCCCTAATGGTAAGAAGCCGGGATCATCCACTGTCATCATGAATCACTACTGGCAGTGATTTGTGATACTTATTGTGTGCTACAGTACTCGTCAATAACTTGTGCCATTTATATAAATAATAACGCCACGCACGCATCACATGGATTACCACAAACTACCAAAAATAACTGAGGCTTGTCATAATCATCAATTCAGCAGCGGGTTACTACAGCTGATTTGTGCTCTTGGACGTTGATCAGTAGTCAGTCAATGAGCCGCGAATAATGAGAAGATGATCAGAAACATTAGCAGCATCGAAAGCACATTCCAAAGGTTTTTTTTTCAAAATCCTGTTGCCATCAAAAACATATTCAGACTAGAGCTCGCAGGCCTCCCCGGCCTCCTCCTTCTCTCGGAACCCGCAACACTCGTTGCCCATACTGCAAACAAATGGAAAGCGGAAGGCA
This sequence comes from Symbiodinium sp. clade C Y103, assembly GCA_003297045.1. NCBI lineage: Eukaryota > Dinophyceae > Suessiales > Symbiodiniaceae > Cladocopium > Cladocopium sp. clade C. The sequence goes on from BGPT01000674.1 coordinate 93,307, forward strand.
CATGAAGTCAACATCAACCCAGCTGAACATTGACCAATCAAATGAATCATGCCCCGTGAAGATCGATGATGGGTCTTTGGAATGGAATAGTTTCCTCTGAAACCTGTACAATTAGTCATTGTGATGTTTGTTTCGGGCCACCGCAAAGATTTGAGCACAAATGGCTTTTGGGTCCTGCATCAACCCTCATCCATCGGCTGATGTTTATTTGACTCATCATAATTTGAGACACCGGTGATATTCACTTTTAGTTTCTGGGTACATCAAGTTCTGAGCATGTACTTATGTACAGTGGATCTGATCAATATATATATACATTCATGGTATTTTCCTGCATTCTTGCACATGTGCACAAGCACCTAATGGATGTAAATATCCCTGATGTCTTTCAAAAGGACCTGAGTCTGGAGCATGGACGTGATTTTGGCAAAAATGTGGAAAAGTTGCATCTATCCAGGGTAGCAGGCACATCTCTGAGTACATTGTTGTGTCGGTTTGTTTGATGTAGGCGCCGATCATCTGCAAATTATACCAAAGTATATGATAACATGGAACTGCATGCACGTTGGACATCTTTGTGCACACAGTGAGAAATCAAGATTGCTTTGACGCAAACCACAAGAAGCGAAACTTGAAAGACCTTTGGCCCAAGCAAGTACATTGTTAATACAATATATTTCCACAGGGGGGCAGAAGCGAAATGACCGAAATATAGCAAAAGACAAGAACGTCATAGACAGGATGGCTGGACCGAAACTCTGATGCGGCACCTTTTTACCTTCGCGATAGGAAAAGTGAAAGCATCAGTCAGCACTCGGTCGCACAATACCGCGAGAGTGATCTTCGGCGGCAAAGGTCTGTTGATGACTTTTGGTGTATGAGTTTGTGCGGTTCTGGTACATCATGATTCATGATTATGCCAAAATCCTTCTGACTGGGTTCACGTACATGTCGCTGCTGGTCTCCTTCATCTTTTTGCTTCAGTCATCTTCAATCATGAGAACATTGGTTCTTCGCCGGATCCTCGCTCACAGACTGTGCTTCACCTGCCCCATCTCGGGGAAAACCGATGTTGAAGTTTGGACATTGCCAACGTCAGGCGGATACTCGCCTGTGCAGGTATTTGGGGCTCGCTTATGCACCGAATTTGAAGTTCAGGTCACCAAAGACATGATAATGCATGGTTCCAACGAGAGGGAACAAATTTGGTGATACGAGTACCCTTGGCACTTTCCCCCCCTCTTGTTTGACCGGTGTCCTCCCGTAGTCCATGCTGTCTTTTCCGCGTTCCACCGCCCTGTCGCAACTCCACCATGTCCTTCCCTGCTGGTATGTGGTTTATGCACCCCCCCGATGTTCCTTACCCAGATGACCTGGATCTTCACAATTCACCAGTCCCAAACGGGTTCCAACCCATGTTTTAAAACACGGGTTCACACGGGTTAAACACGGGGTGCACACGGGTTGCACACGGGTTAGCAATACCCGGTGTTTTTCTTNGGTTCCAACCCATGTTTTAAAACACGGGTTCACACGGGTTAAACACGGGGTGCACACGGGTTGCACACGGGTTAGCAATACCCGGTGTTTTTCTTGAAAGCCCGGGGTTTTCACCAAAAACCCGAGGTTTCCCCAGAAAAACACGGGCTGCACAGGGGATAAACACGGGTTACAATGGGTTACACACGGGTTGCTCGAGGCTTGAATTCCCGACCCGTACTTTTCCATGTTGGGGTTGCATTTTTGTCTACCTAGGATGTGTGCGTAGATGTGAAGTCCTGACCGGGAAGGCTGANTCCCGACCCGTACTTTTCCATGTTGGGGTTGCATTTTTGTCTACCTAGGATGTGTGCGTAGATGTGAAGTCCTGACCGGGAAGGCTGAATGGCGATAAACCCAAGACACGTAAGCTGCAACGAAGCAGGAGCACTTTTGAAACCAAGCACTATCTCGAATTCGGACAATTTGTAAGAAAACCTGGGCTTTTTGCTACAAACCCAGGGTTTTGAGCATGATCACGGCTAAACCCAGGGTTTCAGTTTGCACCCGACAAATTTGTAGGGTTTGGATGCTAAGGGTATATGTAATTAGTATATGTATATCCACTAATTAGTAATAACAATAATCGTCATCATCCTAAACATGATTGAACTTGCTCTTCAAACATGAAAACACGCACTAACATATCTTTCAACATGAATATGATTTTGATTGCATGGCATCTCTCTCCATATAGAAAAGTACTCAATTGTTAAACCCATCAAAACAACAAGCATGATAATTAATTTGCATAATCATATATATATATATATATGGTGGTTTCCTAAAATGCAGGTACCCAAAATGGATGGTTTATAATGGAAAATCCTATTAAAATAGATGATTTGGGGGTACCACCATTTTAGGAAACATCCATATAGTAATTCACAAATCAAGCTGTTGACCGCAGTTTCCAGAGACTTTGCGACGTGAGGTCGCTTGCAAGTCATCAAGAGATCCTCCCATCATATCCTCATATTCAATCAATATCCGAAATCAAGTTGTATCTCCATTCTATCCCAAGTTAAATCACCTTTTTGTGGCGCAATCTCAACAAAACATAAACCACTATATCCACCACCATGTTGGTTAGTTAACCCCATTGCACCGCCATTTTTGTGAGTTAAATCAAGCTCAATCCATTCAAATCGACATGTGTGTTAGTTAGAGTAAATCATAGTGATAGTGAAATCCACATTTTTGTTAGTCAAATCACTTACATAACTAGTTGCAACTCCCCTTTTTTAAGGGGGGAACCCAGCTGTGCCCCATCCGACGTCCAAGTCTCCCGAGCATCCACGGCAAGTAGACGGCCGCGCTCCGGCGGTCGTAGCGCCGGAGCCAGGCCATTTTGACGTCGCGGAAGCACTCGTAGCAAAGGTTGATGTTCAAATAACCTCTCACTGGATTGGTGAATGGGAAAATTGTAACCGGAAAACCCCTATATTTCATGGGAAAAATCATGGTTTCCTGTAGATTTTCCCATTAACCAATCCAGTGAACCTCGGTGTGAGAGATAGGGGGTTTCATCATTGAACAAAAACGAGGTTTGAACATGGATTTATACATGGATTCAAGCATCTAAACTAGGGTTTGATGTGAATCCACGGACTTAACAAATTTAGCAATCCAAGAAAGCTGCTTTTACCAGCAAAAACAAGGGGTTGAATCATCCAAAATAAGGGATTGAACTTTGATTGAACATGATTCAACCATGAACAAAGGGGAGTTAGCCAGTAGTAACCTCAGTTGAAGATCTTAGCAGCTCAGTTGAGTGTTGAAGCAGCACATTTGATGTTTTTTTTTCCCATCAACAATGAGGATTATGATATCAATTAATGCGGATTGAACAGGGACAGTTTACGATTTGACAGTCAAAACTGCAGATTTACCCATCAATAATTGGTTTTTAACCAGCCGAACTGCTGGATTTAGCCAGCAAACATGGTGATATAACCAACAACAGCAGGAATTCAAATAGCACTTTTGGTGATACAACCAACAACGAAAGGGACTTAAGCAGCAAGTAGGGATGGAGCCAAAGAATATGGGTATCTAAACAAGAAAATATAGCAAACAGTTGGTTGTCTAGTAATTTTCAATGTACAATACTCTGAAGGAATAAACATCCACATAGTCATCGCATTATATGTATATATATATATAACTCCTTAAGCTGGATATGCCTGGTGCATCCATTTCTCCTCCCAAAAAAAGAAGATTAGGGTCACAAGATATCCAAAGGATTTGTTTCTTCCAGGGTGACTTGGGGTAGTGAAACAATCTATTTACCATCTGGTAAATTAACATAGACCCTGGCAGATAGGAATTGGATGATTAGTTTCCTCTAAAAATAACTATTCTCAGGGTCCATGTTAATATACCAGAGGGTACATCTATTTACTGGTTTCACTCTAGAGTGAATTGGGGCATCCGTTCGCACATTTCGACCCAGAACGACTTCTCAGGATGTCTTGTTCCTGCCGATTCATGGAGCCTCAAACGAGGGATACAACTCTGCCAACACAATTTGGCCATGTTAGTATTCCAGCATCTAATTTGGGAGTGTCAACCAGCAGGGTGGTTTGAAAATGAAGCTTGGACAGCAGATACTGTTTCTATCAGCGAAGAACTGACGCAAACAGTTGCCCATGCCTGACATCAGTTGCCACCATAAAGACCATGAGACAGCAACACAAGTTTTTTTAGCTCCTGTAAACTAACGTGGATGTGGTTTTCCCCACCATTTGCCATTCATTTTGCCCAGGTTTTTCCCAGGATGCCTGGGATTTCCGGATTGGTCAGGTCAATTCCGTGGAGTTGGAGCCCCAGAAATGACATGCTTTGATACTATAATTAATTATAATTTAGTAAATTACATTATTCTAACCTGTGTTGTATAATATGATATATCTATATAAGATGATTATAAATCATACTAGAGTACATAATTCAAAGATCATGGAACAACCCCTAAATCCGAATCCATTGGTGAATCATTGTTATTGCAATTCAATGGCCTTAACTCAGCGGGTCAATTCAGATGGTCCAAACCAAAATGGGGATGATTCAATGCTACTTGTCTACCAAATTGGAAGATTCACTAGCAAGAACGGGCCATCCATTCTTCAGTTTCCTGCCAAATCTGAGGCAAATGGTTTGTAGCTAGGATATATATATATATATATATGTATAATATGTAATGCACATAGTACATACATACTTATATATGATAAAAAGGTTATATATATATAATTACACATATTCTTATAACCAGAGCTATACAATATTATATGCACCATTACAGATCCCAATTTCCAGGGTCTCAGCCTATCCAAGCACACCACTGAATCTTTAACCAACTCTCAGGATCCTCCAACCGGCCCGGCAGCAGAGTTCCCCGTTGGGCCGTTGGATCTCCAGGGGTGTGCTGAAACGGCAAACGGCCTGGTGACTGCACCGGAAAGCCCAAGGTTTGGTTGTCAATAATTACCCTCTGGTAAGCTAACAGTTTGCTATTGAAAATCCTCTATAGATGGAGGTTTCTAGCTGGGAAAATCATCTATTTTTATGGGATATTAATGGACTAGCCTCTGGTATTGCCTAACAGTTTGCTATTGAACATGGCCATAGACATAGTGCATTTTCCCATGAACAATGGTGATTTTCCATAGCTATGTTCGTTTACCAGAGGGTAGTGATTGTGTTGACAACAAATTGATTTGTCCGTGCCGCGTTGTACCAATGATTGGTTCATGTATACATAACCAACAACACGGGGACAAAATATTGCCGCATCACCAACAATATGGGTACATTATTGGTGTTTTAATGGGGACACATGGGTACATAACCAAAAGCATGATGATGGCGAATTGTGATCCAACAACGGGTATCATCAATCGTTGGTTGAATGAAAAAGAAGATTTACGAGCCAAATTTAGGGGAATTTTAACACCAGTAACCAACAATGTGGCCATCTGGCTGGTAGTTGAGCTATCCACGCAAAAAGAAAATATGAATATCTTGGAGGAGGATCATCATTCTATTGTTGGTAACCACCGAGCAGAAAACGGTCTATCGCCTGTACCCAATACGTGTAGTTTAAAGTTTCATGAAGAAATTGTTTGTTAATTCCACTGTATTTGTTGATTGAATGGTGTTCAAGTTCCTACAAGAATATTGTACCGGCAAAAACCTCATCGAACTGGTCAGTATCTCCTTTTCTCACCAGCCAACAATGGTTTTGTGACAGAGTAGCTCGTGTTGAGAGAATGCTCCAGGAATGCATGGTGAGCTCTTCAATAAGGCAATCCCTACTTGCGGACTGTCTGAAATAATTATCGCGTGTGTCTATACAAAGTATCAATGGCATGTTATGTTGTTTCTTTAATAATACCTTTAAACTTTCACTAACTAGACAAGATCAAATATATTGACGATCGATATTTTTTTTTTCAGACACCAAGATTTCACATAGTTATGAAATCTCCAAATTCGTCAGATCTCCCTGGGAAGTTTCCCATCAAATCACAATCGAACCCAGGTTTGGGAGACGATGTGATCATTTTGGGTAGTTACAGTATTTGGTATGTGGCACATGACTCAAAGGTTTATCATGGGTTTATCCTGATTTTCATCGATTGTAATCATATTGTAATCCCATTTCGATTTTACTCAGAAAAAAAAAAAAAAAAACAAACACCCGCATTCCTACGTTTTTTATCACTGGCTTGGCCAGTCTTAGATACACTGTGCTGTATGCCTGTTTTTTCTCAGTTAGCTTAATATATCCTCATGTAAAAAAATGCAAAAACAGCAAGTTCTTGAGGATATGTATTAATTCATCAGGATATGTCCTACAACTTGCCATGACTCGAGATGTCGCACCTGACACAGCACGGTCTGTGCAAATGCCACCAGGAACGCACGTCCCACGGGAAGACCTGGGGGAGCCAGTTGGGAAGTGATGATTACCAGTGCAGAATGGCCAGTTTTACCATAACTTGACCATAAGTGCTTCATCCCTTCTTAACAAAAAAAAACAGCCCCCTAGAGCCAAGACACCGTGTTTTGTTGGGATTCATTCTTGTATATTAAGATATATTAAGCATAGTATATTGATCATGGTGTATGAACAATAGTGTATTAACCATAGTTAGCCACATAACCAACCAATAGTTAGCTACATTGAGCCGTGGTTGTGCGATAACGCGATGACGCCAAGGAACTTTGACCCTGGCTGCCCACGTAAATCACCTGCCCGCGTTGCTAGTGATGGAAAATGATGGAAGCATGATGATTCAGCATCAAGTTTTGCTAGCATAGTTGCCATATATTTTCGGACAAACCCATTTGGGGGTTGTATGCTGGGGTCAATGGTAAACTTTGTGTAGGATGATCTGGGGAGTGGCAAAATGGATAGAAACGGAATATCCATCTGAAGGAGTACCACGGAATAGAACTAGTTAAGTTGACATCTTGCTTATATCATGTGTAATGCTAGTAAAGAAATCGTAATCCACCCATATTTTGATGGTTTACTGTACAGTTTATACAACCCATTTATGGTAGGATTGGGGATGGTGGATCAGATTGCTTTACTAACGTCACATATCCAGCATGTCCACTTTCTCGATCTTTGAGAGTCTCCTTTGTACACTCCACTCTTTGCCAAGGGGCCAAAGGTTCAAAAAGCAGGTGATGAATGCAGGAAATGCGTCGCGAGAGCCTTGGACAATGCTCTCGAGCACAGGTGGCAATACCACAGCAACAAAGAAACCCAACTGCGGTGTGCATAGAATTTCAAACACCTCCAAAGAAGGGGTGACTATAGGAAAATTGTGTGTTCAAACTCACCGAGTTTTTTAAGCCATACTACCAAGAGCTACCATTCTCCAAAACATCGGGTGTCCCAAAATCGAGTTTCTGATGGTGTGTCATCATGTTTCCAATGAGGTCTTCCTTCAGTAATTGTGGCTAATTTGGGGGCTACCCTCTGGAAATTGCTAACAGTTTAGCAACTGGAAAACCACATTCGCTTCAGACACTGAATCATCTCTATATACCCTCTGGTAGTTTCACATAGCGAACTGGAAAATGAGCCTCTTCAAGATCTAAATCATCTATAAATGGGCCCTGTTTCCATAAACTTATGTCAGTTATGACCAGCTCGGGTCGGTTGCGGCAACGGGCCATTTCCGGACCCATGACGTGACACCACGCCCAAAACCGCGCCGTGCCACGGTGTGCTGGGCCAGAAGAGGTATCCAACCACCTTCACAGGGAGCTTGCCGAGAACCAGAAATCCTGAGGTCGTCGTCCCTGGGAGGACAACTTCACCGTGGAAAGGAAGTGGTTGTCACAACCCTGGTGTTTTTTAGTGCAAAAATCCCCATTTCCTGAGTTGTCCCACTTCTAAATTGGCTTAGAACCCCAGTTACTAACCAGGTACAAAGTAGCTTTTTCCCATACTTTCTGCTGGTTGATTGATATCAGGAGTCTAAATATTCTTCGACGAAGCACCATTCAACCACTGTATGAAGGGTATAAACCCGGAGAAAATCCGGATCAGCATCAACCCATCAGGATTTTTTGGATACTGAGGGTTGCCATCTTGCTGATCATATCCAGTGGAAAATGCTTGAGCTTGGGATCCTGGTTTGGAGTAAGTCGCCCATTAATCACAATAATCTTCAGGATAATACTACTACTCATACTCATAATCATCATCATCATCATCATCATCATCATCATCATCAGCAGGAATGGTGAGATCGTGGTGAGACCGCTGTCTCTCGCTCACTCGCTCAGATTTTTTCCCTTCGGAATAATTCATCGGTGCCCTTGAACAGCTTCAAATCATCTTCTGAACAGAACCAAGACACCGAGCAAATCGACGTACCATAACACTTGATCGATAGCAACCAAGAGCCTCAACGAATGAGAGCTCCCAGAATGACCGGAGTTCACTTTTCTGGAGCCAGGTTTCAATATCACCTTGAACCTGATGATGTTGCATTTGTTTACAAAGAAATAGCTCCGCACATTCTGCATTCTATCATGATTACAGAGAAACCTACTGAAGACCAGCAAACTAATGCAACAACATGAACGTGGGCTGGTAGCAAAATCACAAAACCACTACAGACTCAGAAACTTGGCCCGAAAGCCCAGACGCTCCGATAGACTATAATAACATTTTTCTCAATAGTACTGTAACATGAAGTAAGCTCATGTACGAACCTCCACGCCTGCCTTTTTTAGATCTCTATAGACTTCTGTTTGATAAACCAATTGCATATCAGAAAACAAAACATTGAATATCAGAAAAAAATGACAAATTGAAGACCTACTAAGGGCCAAAATCATTCACAAACGAAGCTGCCGAGGATCCCTTGTGCACACAGCAACACGGGTCTTCGTGCAAGGATGGCCTGAGGCTTCCCATCGGTCAAAGAGGACCAAACAGAAGGTGCTGTGTCATAGACTGAAACAGATGTATACATAACATCATAACCAGTGTATACAGATGTAAATGACATATATATATATAATTATATATGTATATGTATATTTATGTATATATATATATATGTATGTATATATATATATATGTAAATACATGTATTCTATTCAACATGTATATCGTGGAATCCCGCTATTGCCTGAAGCGTCATCACTGTCATTGGAAATTTGACATCACATGCTGCAGAAGTGCTGCAAACCACACGTCAGGCGCTGATAGGATTGTCTCAGAAATCAGTTGGCTGAACGACTGAAACACTACGCATGCACGGTTGGCCCCAAAAATGTTGAATAATAAATGAATAATATGTCACCATATCCAATTCTGTTTGACCACATCACTGTCAGGAAGTCGTAGCGACGAGTACGAGTAGCATCATGCCAGAATCTGGGGGTAATCCCAGTGTATCACAGTTTGTAACCGCAAGTTTCTTGGTGAAATCAGTGAAAAATTGTGTCAAGACTGACTTGCCAAAATTAGATCGTAGTTGAGTTCATAGCAAACACCAGCAGCTCTGTAGCTTCATTGCTCCATGCTCCGAGTATCCGCTGCGGCCATGGGCATCGAAAAGTTGCAGGAAAACATGAGCCTTGGGAGAACACCGCGACGCTTAAGATCCAAGGGGCCTTGTAGGGAATGGTGGAATAGAATGATTGTCAAAAGTTATTGTGGATAATTTCCCCATTCCCTACTAAGCAAGAGTAAAACAAAATGGACTACCAAGGTTGAAATATGATCCATAATTATAATCTGATGTATGGAGTTGTCCAATTATATAATCAAAGAATCTGAAATATGCAGATGATTGGATGGGTTTTTCAGCCCCCATTTCATGCCCAAGACTCCCATTTTAGCTGGTGCGCAAAGACCCAATCCATATGGAGTAAATTCCTCCATTATATATCCTTGGGAATGAAATACTCCCGTCCCCCCCATTAATACATGAACAAACCCACCGTATAAAAATCTTCCACCTGAATTTCGGTGGGATTGTTTATTCTGATTGAGGAAAGAAATTACATCAATTTTGGTTGCGGAAAATCTTCACATTATCAATTTATGCTTTGTGTCATTCATAGATGATGTTTATTAATAGATGTTTCATAGGTTTGTCTGAAAATAGGGAATACCCATAAATAGCCATTTTAATAGGGAACATGATCATAATCCATTGGAATTGGGGGTACCCTATTTTCAAACAAACCCATATGTTTTCCCAGAATTCCAAACCGGTGCATAATCAAGCCATGGAACATGATTGATTTTTATCCATCGACATAGATGATTTACACATATTTACACCATTGAAGTTCATGTTTCATTCATCCTATCCTATTGAATGATCAAATTAGCTAGCCATCATTTGCCATCACTATGCATCATATCTTGATTTATATCCCATGCTTGATAACTTGCGTATTCAAACAGGTCAAGATCATTTTTGTTGAGCGCATCAAACCATCATCCGGATGAAATCTTGTGTTTTTCAATGTGTTTGAAGGTTCATCCCTATATTTCCATCATTGTTTCATATTGTTCACCCTCTGGTAAACTAACATAGCTATGGAAAATCACCATGTTTAATCTGTAAATCCACTATAAATAGCCATTCCCCATAGCTATGTTAGCTTACCAGATGGTATCGTTGAATCATCAAAACTGCCATTCATCAAGCCAGCCGCCCAGGCGCAGAACCAATCCCAGCGGCTGATAGATGTCTGCTGCCACGCTGCCAGTCTCACAGCCTCAGATGATTTTTAGCAGCCATTGTGTGAAAAAAATGGTCTTCCAATGATTAGTTAGAAAAAAACATTACATTTGTATTTGTCTTACAATGATTAAAAGTTCCCTACTTGGATAATCGTATCCAATATTCACAATGATTGATACATCCAACATAGTATACTAACTAATTAGTCTTCCAATGAGTAGTTCCAATGATTAGGGATGATTAGTACAACTAGTATTCTTTCCAATAAAAGTTCCTTTCCAAAACGAAAGATCTTCCTTTCCACAACATGGAAAATATAACCAGGACAAATGGTAAGTTGAAATGATTCAAGCCACAACAATGGTGGTTTAATGGCAATAGACTTGAGTTTTACCAACAAGATCTACCAATGATTATATAGTTCCCCACATGGATGGGTAATATCATTAGATGATATAATCCAATATGCACACTGATGAGTACATCCACGATAGTAGAGTAATTAATGATTATTACTCATGGTCGTAATTCCATGAGTATCAATTGATGTGAACTACTCCAATATTCAATGATAGTATTAATTAATGACTATCATCATATTCAACTCGTTCCTAACTAATTCACCATCATTGATTACATGGTGTCCCAGAGTTCGCCGAGTTGGTCGAGGCACAACTACCATAGCTACGTTGTATGGTACATAAATGTATGCATATTATATATATATAAATATATATATATATACATACATACATTGAATGGGGATTATGAAACAAACTTGAAATTGGGGCACAATCTTGTACCCTCCAGTAATTCAAAGTAAATTGTCATTGACCCTCAAAAAAGAACGTGTCTTGTTTCGTGATTTTAGTGGAATCTAATCTTGAAACCACCTAAAATGGCAGCGTCTACTTTAGTTATTGAATCAAAGATCTCAATCACTTGGTCTTACTGGGGTCATTTTCTTCAAGGGTTGAATAGGAAAAACCTCTATTCTTAAATTGGCAAAGACACACACACACTATCAGGCCATGTGTATCATCTCTTCATGTTTTGTCCAAAGTGGTTGCACGGAGATGTCACGATATCTCCTGTAGATGTTCAAGGATTACAGTATTGTTTTTTAAAGGATCCACGACCACCATCAATTTCATGGCAGTTGAATATAGTTCTTGTGTAATAGAATCAATCCAATTCCAGAATCTTCGACCCTTTTGGTTTTTGTGGCATGTTTTTTTCCCTATACATCTTTGACAGCACAAAAGAGTTGCAATTCCCTGGCGTCCCTGGCCACGGAACGAAGTCGTAAGAGAACCAACCAACCTTAGCTGCACAGCAATGGGCAGGATAGGTCCAGTCCTTCATTTCGAATCCACAAGTGTGTTCTAGATTCGAAACAAGGTGGATGGGGAGTAAAGGTTGATGTTTACATATGTCTACAGAATGACAGGTTAGCGACTTACAAGAAGGTGCATAATATAAGTATCTATAAGGCTACAGTGTATGTACAGACTTGAAGAAACTGCCAAAATGAAGCTTGGTCTGAAGTTTCCCATGTTGTCATATTTTTCTGGGTTGAATCTCTATGTTTAAAGCCATGTTGATGGGTCCAATCGCCATGGCAAGGATCTCCAATAGGCCAACAAAACGGCCGCCCAGGCTTTCATGCCCTCTGGTAGTAGGAGGTCACCAGCCAGTACTCGATCCACACCTGTCAAAAAATGGGAAGCCAGCAACGACAGGAAACAAAGACTGGAATTCAACTAACCATCAAGTTTGAGGATGTAATGGGGCTAATAATGTACGTACAATGTGGGGCCCCCTAGATAGCTAAGTTGGTTTATAACTCTAATAACTATGGTTTATGATACTTATAACTATAGTTAATGGAGCTTATAAACCAACTTATAACTAGGGGGCCCCACATTGTAGTATATCAGCAACAAGCGACCGCAAAATGACAAGATATCTGACAGCTGGAAGCCCAAGCTCAACTGGAAAGTCCGAGTGCCAAACCACGTGATATGGCGATCAAAAGCCAGAGACAGCACCCTGGTGAACTGCCTCACTGTGCCGCCTTTTCATCCATTCCAATAGAGAAAGTGAAACTGGTGAAGCTGGATACCCTCTGGTAATTAAACGTAGCTATTGAAAATGGCCATAGAAATAGTGGATTTTCCCATTAAAAATGCTGATTTAGGCAATACCAGAGGGTAACTCACAACACGGAAGGGACATGTTTTGATGGTCATTCACCATACACCTCATGGTTGTGGAGACAGTAGGTGCAACGCTTCGCAGGACCGAAATCGCGCCCACCATTGGTGGCTGAACATTAGGATCATACCAGTAGTACCGCACAAGGCGGTGGCGGAAGTTTCAGGAATAGCAAACTATAGGAGAGGTGAGTTGATGGGATGCAGGAACGGCAGAGCAGATCCANCTATCTATCTGTCTATCTATCTGCCTGCCTAACTAACTGACTAACTGACGAACTGACTGACTGACTAAGTAACTAACTAACAAACTAACTAACTAACTAACTAACTAACTGACTCACTGACTAACTGACTAACTGACTAACTGACTAACTGACTAACCGACTAACAGACTAACTGACTAACTGACTAACTGACTAACTGACTAACCGACTAACTGACTAACCGACTAACTGACTAACGGACTAACTGACTGACTGACTCACTGACNACTAACTGACTAACTGACTAACTGACTAACCGACTAACTGACTAACCGACTAACTGACTAACGGACTAACTGACTGACTGACTCACTGACTAACTGACTGACTGACTAACTGACTGACTAGCTAACTAACTAACTAACTAACTAACTAACTAACTAAGTAACTAACTAACTCACGAACTAACTAACTAACTAACTAACCAACTAACTAACTAACTAACTAACTAACTAACTAACTAACTAACTAACTGAGTAACTGACTAACTGAGTAACTGACTAGCTGACTAACTGACTAACTGACTGACTAGCTAACTAACTGACTAGCTGACTAACTGACTATCTGAGTAAGTGACTAGCTAACTAACTAACAAGCTGACTAACAAACTAACTAACTGACTAACTGACTAACTGACTAACTGACTGACTGACTAACTGACTGACTGACTAACTGACTACCTGACTGACTAACTGACTAACTAACTAACTAACTAAGTTGTTAAGTTGTTGAGTGGTTAAGTGGTTAAGTTGTTCAGTTGTTAAGTTGTTCAGTTGTTCAATTGTTAAGTTGTTAAGTTGTTAAGTTGTTAGTTCAGTTAGTTAACTGACATGTCAAAATGTGCTTAAAACCATCAGTTTTTGACACTTTTGACTTCCAAATGTGCTTNCAACGGCGTGCACTTTTTCGACATCGGATGGCCATCGAATCGTCCAAAAGTGGCCCGAGCATGTGGTGTTTTTACACTTTTCACTTCCAAATGTGCTTCACGCCACAGCGCCGTACACTTTTTCGACATCTCAACTTCCAAAAGTGGTCCGACCATGAGGTGTTTTTACACTTGTCACTTCCAAATGTGCTTCGCGCCACAGCACCGTGCACTTTTTCCACATCTCAACTTCCAAAAGCGCTCCGAGACCGACAGTTTTTTACGATTTTCACTTCCAAATGTGCTTCGCGCCACAACGCCGTGCACTTTTTCCACATCTCAACTTCCAAAAGTGCTCCGAGACCGACAGTTTTTAACACTGTTTACTTCCAAATGTGCTTCGCGCCACAACGCCGTGCACTTTTTCCACAGCTCAACTTCCGAAAACGTTCCGAACCCGACAGTTTTTAACGCTTTTTACTTCCAAATGTGCTTCGCGCCACAGCGCCGTGCATTTTTTCCACATCGCAACTTCCCAAAGTGCTCCGAACCCGACAGTTTTTAACACTTTTTACTTCCAAATGTGCTTCGCGCCACAACGGCGTGCAACTTTTCATCTCTCATCTGCCCAGATGTCTCCGCACCCGCCGCTNATGTCTCCGCCCCCGCCGCTTTAGCGAGCCTACTTTTCGACCCTCCGGAGCCACAAAACATTGGAAAAACACAGTGTTTCGCGACTTTCCTACCTTTTCACGCATCTGCATCTTCTCTCTTCTGACTTTCTCATCTCTTATCTTCTCTCTTCTGACTTTCTTCATCTTCTGACTTTCTTCATGGCTGAACTCTTCACAT
>BGPT01000674.1:108323-146406 GCA_003297045.1 Symbiodinium sp. clade C Y103
TCTTCATGGCTGAACTCTTCACATCTTGGCTCTTCTCACCTCTGCTTTTCAACTGTCCATATTGTCGGAAGTTTCACTTCTAAACTTCCTTCGATCATTAACATAATTTAAAATTCTGTGGTCAGATTCTTATATGGTACCTATACTCATTGTACTCATTGTTGTTTATTGTGTTGATCTCCCCGGTTCAAG
The DNA here is from genome assembly GCA_003297045.1 of Symbiodinium sp. clade C Y103. Taxonomy (NCBI): domain Eukaryota; class Dinophyceae; order Suessiales; family Symbiodiniaceae; genus Cladocopium; species Cladocopium sp. clade C. Next base: position 108,516 of record BGPT01000674.1, read on the forward strand.
GTCCTTGGTTGTGATCCCCTTATCATTCTACCCGGAATCACCTACCCCGGTGGCCCTCGGTGGCCCCTGGCCCGAGGGCCTGTGCCCACAGCGAGCATCGTGGCATAGAGAAGTACACACACCACACAGGCGTGAGCGGCTCCCTGATGTTTCACCTCGGAAAAAATGGCGAAGCCATGACGAGGCGAGGCGAAATGGACGGGGAGATGGAGCCAGAATTGGTCGAAATCATCGACATCATCACCTTTTCTCAGCATCAATGAGGTAAACCCAATGCCATTTCTACCATTCCCAATTGGGGTTTACAATTGGGTATACCCCGTTCGCAATGGGATGATTTATGATTTAGAATAGCCCCCAAATGATTGGTTAACGCGATGGATGATTATTGCCCCATGGATCCAAGTCTTCCTGAGAAGGTACAAGACACCCTTCAAATCGTACCCAAGTCAGACTTCCTCAGAAGGTACAGCTGGATCCATAGTGTTGGTTATACCCATTATATATCCATGATAAAATTCATCCATTATAAATCCATTATATATATTTATCCATTAAACCCAAGAATGTCCCTCTTTAGTTTTGGTAAGTCCCTAATAGTTAGAAAAAGGTCAGTCGTGCCACCGCTATCTCCCAGGCCGTGCGACTCCAAACGCTCATGACTCATGGCTGATCAATGTAAGTTGGGTATGATTTTCAACCATCTCTAGACCTTAGAAATGGAAGACTTGGAAGAGTATGGAAGAGTCATCTTCAACTGGTAGTATTGACTTCATCTGAGTTCCCAAAAAAAGTATTTGTAGCAACAGAAGTTCACCCATGATATTCCATGGTCTATCCGATATCCGAAGATCCCCACTTCAGTTGGTTTAGCTTCCCATTTTGAAGGGACTCGTTGCCACCGGGCACATCCTAGGCCTCCGGGCATCCGTTTCTTCGCCCTTGGCCAGGAACTTTGCCCAGCCAAGCACAGTGTCACGGCCCGAAGACATGGCGTGAGACCAAGATCTACAAACGGCTTGATGTGTATAGTAGTGATACAAGGTCAGAAAGAGACATTGTGATTTCTATGTGTATGTATATATATTTATATATATAATACCTGGACGTCCTTTTGTACTAGAAAAATGTGACACGAATTGAAAAGTAGTCGTTTCAACAATTTTGATGACGTTTCACAAAACACTGGTCGCCTTCCAAAAAGTAAACAATTTTGCTGGTGTTTTTTTGCAAAGTGTAGTACTTTTTTCAAATTGCGCTCGAATTGCGCAAAGTTGCGCTCGAGTTGCGTTCTGTTTTTCTGTCCGTGTGTGCTCGGTGCCCCAAAAAAGAAATCCGCTTCAAACAAACAATACAAAGATCAACAGTTTGACACTACTGGAACGATCTGCCGTTTTTCTTGCGTTTTCATTTAAAAAAACTAGTACGAAACCATGGGGGAGTACTTTTTTCTAATACAAATGGATGTCCACGTATGTACTTAAAACGTATTGTATGTATATATACGACATTCAAGGAATCATGATTCAATATCTGCGCAAAACAAAAGTTGGGAATGCAATTCATCAATGTTGAGGGGTTTGGTTCAGCAAATACATCCAATGAAGGATTTTTGCTGTTTGGGAATGTGGCTGATCATTTGAAAGGATTCAAACATATAGAGACAGCATGTTCTTTGCCAATGCCAAGTTTGCATGATGGAAAGGCGGTAGGCTTCAGGGATGCCTGTCGGAGTCTATGTACTTCTAGAAACAACTACGGGATTGAACACACTTTCATCATTGAGGACTTGGCTTCTGGGTTGGAGTTAGGGTTGCTGGCTCAACCCTCTAAAACTCTCAGACCATCCAAACCTAAAACCCTCTGTCTTTACAGCAACATATTGTCCTTCTGAACCACTCAACTTCAAAAAAAACACTTTGACGTGAGCCACAAAGCTGCAAGGCATGTCCCTGTCTTGATGGCTACAGTAAAGGTTACCCAAGGACGCTGTTTAATAAGACTTATCCCAGATTCAAAGGTCATTAATCTGGTGAATCATCTTATCAATTCATAATTGCGTGACATATCAATGTCCGTGATCGTCTGCTGGAAACATGCGAAATTGTAGCTGGGCAAAGCAGCATCCGTTATTTTCAAGATAACTCAGAACCCGTACGTCAAACCAGAACCCCCAATCTACCCTTTTACCTTGGTAGTGTCAACCCAATATATTTTGGTACAAAGGAAACATATTGATGAAAGAGAAACAAAAATAGACGGTTTTCTATGGGTTTTCTATGGGTTTTCTACCGATTTCCTATGAGTTTCCTTGGGTTTTCTTGGTGTTCCGGCCTCTCGTGATCCGCTGCGTGCAGAATTGGGAGAGGCCACAGCACCTCGGGTCCCGGATGCGTTGGACGTTGGATTGGGGGGTGATATTGATTTAACAACAGATTCTGTAGCTAAAACAATATCTATTATGGATTGGTGAACAATATCTTAAAAAATAGCCAAAACATAGTTGTATCATGTTATATCTTGGATTTAAGAATTGGGACATATTGGGACCATTGGGATGTCAGAACTATGATTGAACACCCAGTACAATAACAGTTTGCTATGGAAAATGGACCACGTATAAAGGATTTACCTATTAAAATTGTGATTTTCAAACATTTTTGATGAATTGTTAAAAATACAGCATATGTCTTATGAATATCTTTCATATTAATTCAATTGCACACAAACATCAAAATATGATAGTGATTAATCAGACTAACAGCGATATATATGTAGACACAGGTGTAACAATCATGATCATGATATTGCAACAGAAACATATTTAAATCATTGGTATGGTATGGTATGGTATAGTATGGTATGGTTAAGATAGGTGTTGAGTATACATACGTATCATACTAGATAATAGTCTACAATGTTATTAAAAAAATACACATACAATGTACAATACTAGTCAGTGGCAATACATTATATATATATACTATGTATCTGGGTAAATTGTAGTAATTCACTAATTTGAATTAAGGCCATTTGGGGATGATTCCCTATACTAACCATATATTCCAGTGAGGTCACAGTGAGGTCGTTATAATTTACCTATGTCATGACGCTAACCAAAGGATTAGCAACTAATCCACCATATCATCTTACTGGTGCTTAGCAGGGAATGAGGGAATGACCTATAATAACCATTAATAATCATCCCATTCCGCCCATTCCCTACTAAGCACCAGTAAGTCATACTATATCTCCCTTGTAATGTACTTCCTGACCGTTACAAAAAGGGAGGTACCCAAGGACCCCCCACTCCGTGGCGAGATTTTGCGGGTTTAAGCCTGGGATACAGTTACGAACCACTTACATACCACAAAAAAACTTATACCTACTCCACTTACATACCACTTGCATACCACTTATATACTAGTCACTACTAGAACAAGTATGTGGATGTATGTGGTAGAGTCATAAATCTGAGTCAACCTTTTCTGCTCGACACGTCGTCTGTTGTGCAGAAAGGATGAACATGGCGGACATGTTGCTCAAATATCAAAACATGATGACATTTGGAAGGAAAATGGGACCTAACAGCCAACAATGTGAAAATCAGCAGTGAACATCAACTATTCATCTTTTTAAGTTTCATCTTCAGGGCTACGCACACATAGACAACGTGTTCAAGGACTCCCATTCGAATCTTTGGCATATCCACTCTTGACAAGTAAATAGTTTTGGAACAGCATGTACTACCCTCCAGTAAACTAACATAGCTATGGAAAATGACCCATTTATAGATTATTTACCTATTAAAATAGTGATTTTCCATAGCTATGTTAGTTTACCAGAGGGTACTAGCAAAACAATGACCCCTGGCTCTTGAGTTTGAACTATCCCGCTTTCCCAGCACTTATTCGTTCAACTTGCAAGGTCTTCTTGGTAAAAATGGACGATGTTTGTTGATTAAACACCATTGCTGATGTGAACTCCCCCTTATCCCCATTTCAATCAGCATTGTTGAGTGTCAAAATGGGATGATATCATATCACAGTGTTTGCTACCCTCCGGTGAACTAACATAGCTATTGAAAATTGCCATTTATAGTGGATTTTCCCATTAAAAATGGTGATTTTCCATAGCTATGTTAATTTACCAGAGGGTATATACTCAATAAAACCAGATTGTCATCATGGCCGTCGTTGCCTTAAACCAGATGTTTGCCCAAGATTGGTTTTGTACCTACATGTTTGCCGACACATTTACTACAATGCAATTCCATTCTGCTTAGTTCAATCCTTGTACCCTCTGGTATTGCCTAACATAACTATGGAAAATCACCATTTTTCATGGGAAAATCCACTATAAATGGCCATTTTCAATAGCAAACTGTTAGTTCGCCAGAGGGTATCCCATGTCTTGTTGCTAAAACCGCCGGTTTGCTGCTGCTGCTTCACTGGTGGTGTGAAACACCTTCCGGGTGGCCGCACTGGGCAGTGGCGGGCGACACATCTCAGGTGCCTGCAGCAGAAACTCAGGGTGGTCAATCACAACATTTTTGAAGTTCCAGGTCCCATAGCATCCAAGCATGGCAATTTTGTACACATATACATCCCTATATGTGTATATTGTACTATACATGTAAATGACTGGATATTATAGGTCCTGCATGTGGGTCACTTTCTATTTCAACAACAACGGGCACAAATGCACCATAGATGAGTGGTATGATTCTCAGCTTACCGTATATGTTTCCCATGGCGGTATGACCTTCCTCTAGATCTGTTGGTTGTCCTGCCACTGTTTTCAGCTGCCACTGTATACCCATCAAAATGGTGCAATCAACACCATAATCAGAACTGTGTCAACTAAACTATGAACAATTATCATGAGAACATATCAGAACCATATAACCTAAAACTATATCCGCTGTTAATTCAATATAGCTGTTGAACATCACCACTTTAAATAGTTATATCATCTATAAACCAGCCATCTATACTCTATACCATATATAGCTATATTACAAAAAAATACCAAAGAGTATCCCTTCCAGATATCTTCCCCCCGGTTTTCTTAGGCCTTTCCTTTATCTTCCCCCCCAAGGTTGCCTGCGGCGAGAAGTCGGGCGGCAAACTGTGGCCCCTTGGAGAGGCCTTTGCCACGAAGGCACTGCGCAGGTCGCCTTCAGCGATAGGTGGTGTTTGGAAGGTGGAAGAAACGTGGCTAGCTCTAAATCCGCTATAAATGGTGGTCTTTATATATCTTTATAAAGGAAAAATCATGGAAACCTATGGACAAACAAAAAGGAACATATGGACAAATCAAAAGAAAACATGGGGAAATATTGGACGATCCCCTACAAAATGTTGGACATGGAACATTTGGGAGAATCATAGAAACATCCCCCATAAATGGATTTTGAAAAAACTGGGAAAATCATCCCCGAGTGGGATATGTTCCGTTGACATGGTTGATTACCAAAGGGTGATGCAATGGAACAAATACAGACATAGTTCTGATGTTGTTTGAACAATAATTATTTGTTCATTGTTTATTAAGTCAGAATGTTGTTAAAACAAACAGATTCATATCCCAATTATCTCATTTCGTATCCCCATTACATGTATTTCCCCAACATGTCCCCCCATTGTTGGTTATGCGTCTCATTTCCGTGTATCCCGATGATTGTTAGTTGTAACCCTGTTGTATCCCAAATATTGTATAGACAATAAACCATATAATATCCCAATACAATGGGTGCTGTGTATCTATATAATGTGTATATATATATATATACATGTCTATATGTCTATGTATGTAATTCGTGTAAATGCTCTCTCTCTCTCTCTCTATATATATATATATATACATAGATGTTTGCCAACCCAAAAGAAAAAAAGGAAAGTATACTGTAAATAATGGTTGGCAACCATGGTATAAGTATATACCCTCTGGTAAACTAACATAATCACCATTTTGAATGGGAAATTCCAGGATTTCTATGGCCATTTTCCATAGTTATGTTAGGCAATACCAGAGGGTAATCCAATTGTAAATAACCCATGGTTGCTATCTCCACCCCTCCCGCCTACATCCACCGAGGCCGTGGGGCTCGTGGACGGCACGCCCGGCCCCCGGGCGGTGCCTGCGTCCTGTGGGGAGCTATGGCTCCGCGTCCAGAAAATGATCGACATTCACGGTGGCTTCATTTTTTGTCCGGGGTACTCCAATGTTTCACATAGTATATACATATATATATATATAGACATGTATGAAAATAACGCCTATACTCCCATTTATACCGCATATATATATATATATACTAATATATATATATATATTCCCATGTATTTCATGTCATTTTTATCCTCCGGCAACCAAATGTGACAACGGAAAATCCTCCATTTAGTTCGATGACTTTCCCAGCTATCAGCTCCCTTAGCAGAGGATTTTCCACCACCTTTTGATTTTCCACCGGAGGCTATCCAGCTCTTGGGCAGCTCCTCAGCCTCTGCATAGCCGCCCTCTAAGGCCTCGTGCATGATGGGATATCTATGTCATATCTGGGATATGTGTATATATATATATATATATATATCTATACATCTATACATAATTATATGTATATATATATAATATATATATATAATATATATATATAATATATATATATATATCTGAATATCTGTAAGTAAAATGGTGATATCATGGGATATCTATCTATCCCTAGGGCTCCAAAAACTTTCTGAGTCTGTATTTGGGGCTGTTTTTTGGGGCCTGAACACCTTCTCAAGGGGTAGTTGGAGCACTAGGGTATATATTTTATATATATATATATACAGGATATGATGGGAGATAACGTGGATATCATGAGATAGAATGGGGAACTAGGGATTGGACAAACACCTAGTAAGGATTTCACCACCAAAAATGAGGATATCATGGGGATAGAACTAGCAATAGCCTATATGCAAATGGTATGTCACCAGCAGAAATGGTCACAAGCGATATGTGGACCGATATTTGGGGATATAGTGGAATAAAAGGCAATATACCGAAGCATATATATATATATATCATATGTAGCAACCGCAAAAAAAAGATAGAACCGTGCTTTATCACTGTCTTAGAATCATGTGTTTCTGTTCTATCTTTTTGGGAGTTATGTACACGTATACCTTGGGGCACTCAAACATGGTACTGAATAAACCATTTATTTCCATGATGTTCCCATGCAAATTCCCATTTACAGAAGATTCGCAGCCGACCATGTTTGATTACCAGAGAGTAAACTCATTAACAACCATTAATCACCATTACTATCGGTACTGATATTAACCACTACAGTATCACTATCAACCATGATTCACCATAATCATCAGCCATCAATCACCATCCCTAATCATTCTTGATCACCATTATCCAACTATTAATTACTACTTATCAATAGTGATTACTAATGACTATTAATCACCATTACTGTATCACCATTATCAATCGTTAGGATCAACCATCAATGATTAATCACCAGTACTAACGGTTCTTTGCTATGATTACCATCTGGTAAATTAACATAGACCCTGGCAGATAGGAATTGGAAGATTAGTGTCCTCTAAAAATAGTTATTCTCAGGGTCTATGTTAGTATACCAAAGAGTAACGATCATCCAAGTGGTACTGAGGGACTGGTCACCCCGAAAGGCGGTGCCAAGTGACGCCGAAGCGGTGCTTGTAGCCCTGCAACCTGGGCTGATGGCGAAGGATGGGAAGGATGGACATGTCATGTATTCATGGGGATTCAAACAACCACTCTATGGGGATATGATGGGAATAGAAACATTAACTATAAGTAGGGATTTGGTAGGATTTAATAGGAAATATAATGGGAAGATAATGGGAGTTAATGAGAATATATGGAAATGAATGGGAATTACCAGGGCTTTCTTAAATGGTGGATCCCCATGGTGGTTTCAATACTCAAATGGTCTATTGACTTGGATGATTTGGGGGTACCCAAATTTTCATTAATCTGGAACATGGTATCATATACTGGCTAAGAAGCATAAGTCTGATGAATATCTCAGCAAATAAATCTTATATCACATACTGTGATCATATTTTGCAAATTCATGGGTGTGTCTGAAAGTTGGATATGCACCAACCAAGAATTGGACTTTGGGGCACCCATGGGGCACCCTATGTTTGGCAGAAACACATGTACGACTGGATGATGATCCTGAAAGTTAGCGGCCAAGGTTTGCGTAGGTACACCAACCCTTTTGTAGTTAGGCTGGGTATGGAACATACACCCCATCTAAAGTGACAATAATATACAAGAATGACATCAACGACATAGCTATAGAATATCGCCATCTTTAATAGCTCAATCCTTTATTTCCAGGGGCCATTTGCCAAAACTATACTCAATTTACCCGAACGTATTTTTTAAAGACTTTTCAAATTAGGTTCAAGTTGTCATGATTTTAGTAGGTGTCATGTTTTTGTTTACCCTCTGGTAATCAAACATGGCAACGGAAAATCCACCATTTATAGAGGATTTTCGCCAGCTAGAAACCTCCATATTTATATGGTATTTCCAGTTGCCACGTTTGATGACACCAGAGGGTAACTGTTTTGTTTGATCCATTAAAACCACCATTTATAATAGGTAAATCCCCATAGATAATCTATAAATGGGCCATTTTCCATGGGTTGTCGGAAACCGTTGGAATCACCGCAGCCACTACTCCAACGCGGCCCACGGCGGCCATGCCACTCCCGGCGCAGCTGGGCATTCTCCGAGCGCAGGTCCAAGAGGACACGCTGCTGCTCCTGGGGCTCCCTGGTTATAAGTTGGTTTATACGCCCCATTATATCTACCATAGTTAAGTATAAACCATAGATATATCTACCATAGATATAGTTAACTACGCGTTAACTATAGACATATCTACCATAAACCATAGTTAAGCTAGTTATTTTATCCAACTTAGCTATCTTGGGGGCCCCACATTGTAGGTGGAAACTTAATGGTACTCAATGGTACTGGATAGTATATCTTGGTTGGATTTTTCTAAATGAAGAGTATATCAACTGATATCAAGATATACCTTTTGCAGGTACAGGGGGGAATGATGGCAGGACAGCTTGGCAACTAGAATAACTCTGGCAAGTATCAAATGGTACTTACAACTTAAAACATAATTATGGGTAGAATTGCTTAGATGTTTTTTTTTACATGAAACATACATCAACTTATAGCTAGAGGGGCCCTACCTTGCAGGTACAACGGGTGTGATTTTGGTGAACAAGGAGGCGAAGCTGTGTTTGTCTATTCCATGCGGCTAACATGTATACCTACAATAACTATAATTAGCTGGAGAAACAAAAAAATGCGTTAGATTGAAGTGATTTTGGACCCACAAAATCTGGTGATACAGTATTTGGAAGTATTTGCTACGTTCAACATCCTTTATCACTATGTTTAGGCAATAAGAATTCTGATCACAAACAGAACAAAATGAAAATGACACTCATTGGTGGCTGAACCAAAAAAAATGAAATCTCGCAAGGCGAGACCATCATGAAACTTGTGTTGGCAGGGCCAGAAGAAATGAAGCCATCAACTGCCCTCCGGTAAGTGAACATAGCCATGGAAAATGGTTCATGTGTAGATCATTCATTCAACATCGTGATTTTCCAGACAGCTCTGTCAAGCAATTCATTCCCAAATGGCCAAAAAACACCGAAATGGATCGAAATGGTAAAACCTTGAGGGCCTGGATGCCACTAGGCCGACCTTCGCTGAAATCTGATGAAATAGAGACGACCAAGTCTTGGTAAAATATGTCTTCCGGGTGCACCCCTGTCTAGTCAGATGTTGCAACCACTGTAGAATCAAATCTAGAATCAGGACCTGATTGTTGTCTGGTTGCTTGGCATCAAAGATGGCCTTCATCTCCAAAAAAAAAAGACATCGCCCAAGCCGCCCAGCTGCCGGCCCCCCGGCTGAGTCTCGGACATCAAGCTGCAAGATGGGCGTGTTTTGGATGTTCATGGCCTCACCAAAGGCTGCGAAACCAGTGAACCGGTGAACTGCTGATTCTGTTGATCATCGTTCAGATTTGTTTAGTAATTTATACATGGCTCCATCTGGCTCTTTAAGCGAATTGAATGATGAACATTGATTCACTTTCTTTGGGTAGACTCCGGATGTTGCAAATCGAACCAGGGTTTTGGTCTCGGGGTTGGCATTGGTGAGAATATATCCTATAAAGAAAGAACCAGTCAGAAAGGAGTTTTCTGATTGGTCCACCCCTCCGAAACCTGAAACCGTCCTGATCTAGCTCTTCACCCTCCGGTAAAAATCAACTATAGCCATAGCTATATGGAAAACATGATCCTTTTAGTAGGTCAAGCATCTATTGCTCGGCCATCTATACCACACAGAAGCTGAGCTACTTAGCTCGGCCGGCCACAGTTCCCAACCCCCATCAATTAGATTGGTAAACATGTCAGAACAGATCACCACGAATCATACCCTCTGGTAAACTAACATAGCTATTGAAAATCACCATTTTTAATGGGAAAATCCACTATAAATAGCAATTTTCAATGGCTATGTTAGTTTACCAAAGGGTAGCCTTCGTGCTGCAAACAGTAAGTCTTCTTTGCTTCGTTGGTCAACGGCTCTCCATAGCTCTCCATAGCGTTTCCAGAGTGCTTTAAGATGCCCAAGTCCTGCTTGGATCTGCTTCCAAACACTGGGCATACAGAATGACATAAATATCATACTCCAACAAACTTCGAAATTATCCACAGAATTTGGTGCATACTTCATCATATTTCAGCAGACTTCAGCAATGAACCACAATGAACCAATTTTTTGGGGCCGCTTCCATAATCAATGGATTGGTTAATGGGAAGATTTTGACCGGAAACCTCTATATTTCATGGGAAAATCCACCCAGTTTCCGGTTAAGATTTTCCCTTAAACCAATCCAATGATATGGAAAATCAACATTTTTCATAGATAAATCCACCATTTTTCATTGGTAAATCCATGGTAAATCATCCAAGCTATTCCGGCGCCTTCTGCGCATAGTTCAAAGAGTTCACCGTCTCTTCCGCGAAGGCCGAGGGGGGTGAGATGCAGGTGACCTAACGCTGTGACGATGCCGCCACGCAGGTCGGGGCTGATGGGTGGAACTGTGGGTGTATACCCTCTGGTAAACTAACAGTTTGCTATTGAAAATGGTGATTTATAGTGAATTTTCCCATGAAAAATGGTGATTTCCCATAGTTATGTTAGTTTACCAGAGGGTAAGGTGTAAACCCACTTAATTTTCTGGTTGATAATGGCGAATATTGGGCAAAAATTTAATTGATGGGTGTACCCTCTGGTAATCAAACGTGGCAATGGAAAATCCACCATTTGTAAGGGATTTTCCCAGCTAGAAACCTCCATTTAGTTCGGGGATTTCCAATTGCCACGTTTGATGACCGGAGTGTAACTGTGGGATGTTCACCTGCATCAGTTGGGATATAAGCCCTACCACCATGCAGAGACGACCACACAGAAAAGGATCAGTTGCAGCCACACCAGGTTGATGGACACGCTGCAGGGCCCCCCTACTATGGCGATATAACAAACTGATTGGTGGAACTGCACCCCCAAATATCCCCTGCCGAGCTGGCTCATAGATGTACATAGGAAATCCTCCTATGGATAAATATATGTATATACATACATGTATATATATATATATGTATATTAATAGGCATCCTGCTGATTACAGCTTATGATATCAGAATTCCCAATAGACCAGATAGGCTAATGACGTCCTATTTCAGGTGATATGTTGATAGCTGGCTCAATGGATGGGAATTACCATAGCCAACAGATCGTCGCGGGTTGATGGTTTGTAGGGGGGTTGCAGTGTAGTGCTTACCCTCTGGTAAACTAACATAGCTATGGAAAATCACCATTTTTAATGGGAAAATCCACTATAAATGGCAATTTTCAATAGCTATGTTAGTTTACTGGAGGGTATACTGATACTAGGGTGTGTTTGAAAACAGGGTACACCACCCTTAAATGGTCATCGTTTATAGGAAACATATGGATCAACCGGTGGATTTAGGGGTACCCGAGTGGATGATTTTACCTTCCAAAAATGATGGCAGTTCGTGGGGTCGGGCCCCTGGCTACCAACCGTATGATGTTGTCAGTTCCTCTTATCTCCATGTTTGATTGTGAACAACGTAGTGATCCCCTCATTGCCATTGGCTTGTCAATATTGCATGCATTTTGGACGGTCCATAAAGGACAAACCTACTTTCAGAAAAAATAATGAAACAAAACATGCTATACTGATATACTGGTTTCCCTCAAGCTAACCAACATGTGGTGAGGGTGTTTGAGGTCGATGCTATGAATCAGTAAACGATCAAGGGAACTCAACGTTGTTGATTGTGTTTTTTTTTACATTGGCTTGTTTGATCTTTTATATCGCTTCACCATTGAAATGATCCATCAAATCCCATGACCCACACGGTCAACAACGTCAGTTGGGGGCACCATGAGACATAGGGCTGAACCGCCGAAGCTGTCCTGCAACGAGCCATGCGGCTGGCGGCTTAGCGCCGGTGGGAGTGGAAACATTGAGAGCCGAGATGAGCTGACCATCGATTTGGCAATTAGATAACCATTCATTGCTTGGGATAATTGTATGATCTTAAGTCATAATATGGGTTGAATTGAGTTCATATGCCATGGTTCCCATGGTTATTTTTGAGAAAAACAACTTCTCATTGCAAACACACTATCTGCAATTATTGAATCAGAAACGTTGAGCCATTGGGGCGTTGGTGTTCAGCATCTTTGCAACATGGCAGGAATAGTGAAGTGACACCAAGAAGTGGGCGAACTTCTTAAGGACGTTCAATATCACCACCTGAAAGAGTTTCACAGTACTCAGAGGGTGCAGTAGATTGAAGTATAGTACGTCCATGTTTCTGTGGGTAATTGAGGCAGTAGTTGTCAACACTGGTTCTTAGATTTTCTTCTGGTAAACAGCCACAGAACTATGGGAAATCACCATTTTTAATGGGATAATCAACTATAGATGGGCCATTTTCCATAGTTATGTTAGGCAATACCAGAGGGTAATCCACCAAAAGGTCTTTCTTACTCCACGGGTATCGAACAGGATGGAACCGGTTAAAACTACATCCGCCAAGCTGGACAGGCAGCTCCTGGAGGAGCTGGGTCAACTTGGAATTCCTGTACGGTACATGCCTGGCCAGGTGGAACGGGAGTCTTTTAATATATATAAGGCATTACCTTGCAAGGAGCAAATACCCTCTGGTAAAGTAATATAGCTATTGAAAATTGCCATTTCTAGTGGATTTTCCCATTAAAAATGGTGATTTTCCATAGTTATGTTGGTTTACCAGAGGGTAAATCACACCATGAATCATCATGAATTCTTGAATCTGACTAGATTCCATGTATATCTTCATGTATCTTGAACATATTATGGCTATGAAAAAACGAATCAGACGATTGAGCATACCAAGTGCTACTATTAGATCAGGTGGTTTGATAGGGAAATAACACATATCGGACACATGATTGAACAAATATCCCAATCAGCTATGAATAAAAACATTGATTTCCTGTAATTCATCCGCCCTAAATGTGGAATAATCCGCTCCCCCTAAAATGATCCCCCTTATCTCATGATCTACAAGTTGTCACAACTGAGCAGATTCCCAGTCCTAAGCTTCTATGAGATAGAATGGAATAGCAATGGACTGACTAATATCCCATTACATTCCAATACATCTTAGTTGGGATATTATTCCTATATCTGGGCTTATCTGGGAGATATTCTTTTCCTGGATATAATGGGCTATGGCTATGTAGTGGGATATACTGGATAAGCTGATGGGTGCTTTCAAATGTTTGACAAAATCCTCATTTTTGATACAATCCCATCCACCTAATATTAAATAACAACAAACACATGAATAATATATGATAAACAAATAATCCTGAAAATTTCAATCTATATATAGGAAATAAATCAACTATAAATCAGAAACAATCTAGATGCAACAATCAATTTCTATGTGGAGGTTTCCAATCCATGGATGGTACCTCCAAATCATCCATTCATAGAAGGGATTTCCACTATGAAACATCATGAAACATCCATTTTTGGGATGTCCCCCATGGCTCAGGAAATCCCCATAGTCCCGTCTTCGACTGACGCCTCTCAGGGCGTCCCTGCGAGAGTTGGGAAATCACCTGATCGAAAGAGTTTCCGGCGATCTGCAAGGAACAACGGAGAGTTTGGAATCCATGAAAACATGGAGGATTTAGCAACTAAATTGGGAAACTATCGTGAATTTTATCTGAATGATCATTATTGAACCAAAGTAGAACAGATGGACATTCATGTTGCAGAATATGATCGATGAACACCAATTGGGATTTACTAACAAACAAATCAAACAATACTTCGCTATTCCGGAATGAAAATGATTGTTGAGATACAAATCCAAATCAAGGCTTAAGGACATTGAGCAATGATCGTTGCAACGGCCTAAGGGATTGCGAATCAACCTGATAGCATAGGCTACAACCAAAAACAATCGTTGGCCGATGAATCATGAACTCACATGAGCTATCAAACATACCCTGGTTCATTGGTCGGAATGAATTGACATGAAAAAATTGGGGATTTCATGAGTTGGGCAACTCTTACAACAATTCAGCGCAAGCAGAAAAATTAGTCAAAGGACCCTCAAAAAACCATACTGCTAGAAATAATGGCATAAATTTCTGCTCTGTCAGATGAATGGTACTTGTCAGGTTTTTAGGGGCCAGAAATTCCAAAGCGTCACCTTGGGTGAAAACAGAGAAGATGCCACACCTTTGAGCCTTGGACTTCGCAATGTCCATTGTCGCACTGCGAATCCTTATCGTCGACACTGCTTGGAAAGAGCTGTCCACAGCCACTAAACATCTCAAGAACGTCCAAGTCCGGAGACCAGGAAGGATCAGCCAAGTCATTGCTGACTCGTGTAATCCCAGCAATGCAGCAAAAGGACTGGAGCACCGTAGTAGCAGTGAAGCTGTCCACTTTGACAACCCAAATGCCATGGCTACCAACTAGTTGGGGATACGGGACAAGAGGCCGCCCAGGCAAAACTCATGCCCTAGTAGGGAAACCTACCAACCAACGACTGGAACCTCCAGCAGAAGCCTTCAAGAGATTTCAAGAGTACCCTCTGGTAAACGTTTACATAACTATGGAAACACCATTTTTAGTGGGAAAATCATGGAAATCCACTATTTCTATGGCTATGGCCATTTTCAATAGCAAACTGTTAGCATCTGTTAGCTTACCAGAGGGTATGCAATTTCAGTCAAGTGATCCACTCCTTGGTCAGGCAAACTCTGCTGTTTTCTCACAGGATTCACAGATTGTCCAAGCAAACTTCCTGGGGCTTAGTAGGGAATGGGGGAATGGGATGATTATTAATGGTTATTATAGGTGATTCTCTCATTCCCTGCTAAGCACCATTAAGAAACTTCCTGGGGCTTCCAAGAGCAACCGTGTCCTTGTAAAATACAAGGGCTGCTTTCGCATACATTCAGTCTCGCCGTCTCCCATCCGCCCCTCTCATTTTACCCATCATGCCAGGAAATTGTTGGTTATACGTATCCGTTACACATATCCCCATGGTATCCCCATTTTGGTGGGTGAAAAAACCACATCTTTTTGCCCCAGATTCGGCCTCGCCTGCCCAAGGGTGAACAAGGACTTGTTGATGGCCTGGCGTATCATACTGCTGCCATAAAGAAGAGTCCCTCCACTAGTAAAGTATCAGAATCTTGACATGTACCAAACATCATATAACATCATATAACATCATCTATATTATAAATCATGCAAGCAGAAAAAAAAGGCGCAATGATCAAGACGTCGACCACATTCAATCAGTGAACGTGTGCCAACCACCTTCCTGATTTGTAGTTTCAATCAAACTAGAATATGTGGAATTCGATTCAACCGCCGGCACAAACAAGAACGAAATCTGCAACATGAGTGTTTGATTGTGTTTGTACGTGCTTGTCAACAGCTTGTTGCTCAAATGGTGTCATTTCTGTATTGTTCGATGATGTTTTCTTTTCGGCAAACTATACAGTATGGGCCAATTCATGCTCCGTGATAAGGATGTCAAATCACCACTTATCACCTATATAGACACTGTAAAAATAAACCCAACCCTGACCAGGCAGGACCAGCTTTTCTGTCGCACGCGCATGGGTGCGACAGCCACAAGCATAGCCTGGCCGATTGATGGCACGGACAATTCTTGCCATATGGAACAGAGTCAGCTGGATTTGTCTTAAGTGGAGGATATTGATAAAGTTTGTATTTCATGGGGAAATGATCATCCAACTGCATCGTTTTGGGTATACGGTTACATTCAGACAAATCGAGTTAAGTTTCACTGAAACAAACGAATTCGGTGACGGTGACGTGATCACAAACCGGTCAAGCATATTGGGTTCTCTCAGGGAGCTATAATATCTAAATCTCACTTCCAACTGGAATACATTATGTAATGTTCATCAAGCAACCTGATGCAACCTGAAAATCTCCACAATGAGATCCCAAAGAAACAATACCTTGGATCTACCTTGACACAGGATGTCACATGTGCGTGAATCAAAATTGAAGAGCCCAAATTCGCATACCCTCCAGTAACCAAGCATGGCTAGCTCGGAAATCCATGGAAATCCCTTACAAATGGCGGAGGTTTTAATGGGAAAATAATCCAACTAAATGGGTGGATTTCCAGCAAACAATGTTTGATTAACAGAGGTTACAGTAGATGAGCATCCCAGTCTAGTCATGTCTAGTCTAGCGTGTCTTTCATTGTTTTGGATTGTTGAGGTGCATATGGTTGGCGCTTTCTGAACAGCAAGGCTGGAATGGAGGAGGTATGGGTACACCAGCGCTTCCACACATAGCCGCAGCATTGGAGCCCATTGCAGCCGCAGAGTGAGTCGGCTGAAACTGACTGGTCACAGCATATCCTAGCTGCGGAAAACCACCCACAGGAGGCGGATGCGGCACAGCAGTGGGCGCCCCAAATGGTGTCGTTGGGGTAGGTGCCGGATCCACTCCACCAACTCCTGCAACTGCAGCGCCAAAGCCGGGGACGGGGGTCCAGGGACATCCCAGCAAGACGCAATCATGCTATGCACAGTTCAAGTCCACATGAACGGCACCCAATGGTTGTCGACTGGAACAATTCCAAGGATAGCAGTGGGACGGAAAGGCAATGACTGAATCCATTGGAGGATCAAAGCACTGCTTGGTCGTTTCAAAGCTTCAGCGGCCAACAGGGGAAAAATCTGTCCACTTGCATGTCAAATCATCTCAAATCTCAAATCATTGGATGTATCAATTCTATTCCTATCAATCTTAGCATACTCGTCATACTTTTATACCCCGAAATTGTTGCTAAATGTCTTCATTTGCTCCGCATTCATATGTGTAATTCACTGTTCAAATCCCAATTCTTAGTGGATTAATTTCACTGTTTCTCTCTACGACATCGAGTCACATGTTTGGTGGGTCAGTAAGGCAACATGGGAAAGCCAATGAACAAAGAATCCATGGATTTTGCCAGACATGGGTGGTATGACATCAAACATTGAAGGTTTCGGATTTAATTGACATTTTTTTGGATTCTTTCTTTTGGTTTACCACCATCATCTATCTTGCAAGGAAGGACCACCCCCAAATGAGACCCCAAAACGAAAATTTACAGGAAACCCAAAACAAATGAAGTTGACGAAAATTGGCTTCGCGAGAAATTTCTCTTAAGTCAAGCCCCTTCCAGGTCCATGTTCGGCCCAAAACATCGGCTTCAATCTTTTGAAATTTCATTTGTTCAGTAATTAGTTTACACAGATTCCCCACATATCATGTAATGTGGGTAAAACAATAATAAACCATCCCCCAAATCACCATAAATAGGTGGTATAAACCATTCCAAAATGGTTGGTTTATTATTGTTTTACCCACATTATCTATATTCCCCCAGGATTTCTCATCTTTTCCGAGCTTCATAGAACAGATCCAGGCCTTCAGAGTTCCTGCGCTTCCTGGACCTTGCCCTTTCCCCGCTTCGCTTTTGCGCTAGCTGCAGCTTCCTTGTCCGCCCAGTGATATGGGGATCTGCGGGATACAATTCGGTATCATGGTGTCCCTAACTCATGTGTAAGTGGGATAGCCTATGGGAAATCACCATCTTTAAATATCTTTAACTGCATTAACAGGTAAATCATCGAACTAAATGAGCCGTTTTTCCCTAGATATGTTACTGTAAATCATGAGAAGGCATGAACAACCAATTTGTTGGGGATTCATAGCATAATGCTGAGCTTCAATGATTTTCTCACACCTGAAATAAAATGATCGGGGATTTAGCTGACTCAGACAGACCTTCAAATTGGGCTAGGGGAAATTCAGCACAGTAATTCTCAATGCTGTAAAAATGGAATTTACCCATCATATAAGTCTCTTTAGGTTTTTGTCTGAGTAATTTCATAATGTGTTTTCGTGAACTTAGCTGTGTAAACATAAACTGTAGTACCATGTTTGGGTAGTTCGCCCTGCTGATGTGATTTATGGGGAGGTCTTTGCGAGGCAGGTATAATTTGCCCAGAGTGATGACGCGGGTGGACTTATCACCACTTTTGACGATGAAACAAACCACCAGTTGTTGCTTCTCTGTTTTTCCTCTATGTCTCCTCCAAACTGGTGAACCTTGACACTCTTAGTACTTTTGCAAAATGCATTGTTCTGGAAATCATAGGATCTAGGGAATTGGCAAGTCCACTGCTACATGATCTTCAGTCAACCGCATCTGCAAGGTATTTCTCCGCCAAGCCGCATAGCTTCGAAGAAAGGCTGCTACGGAGTGATGCTGATAGAACTCCGCATGATCTACCTCTGGGAGGGGACAGGTGGGGTCGCATTTTGGACACAGAAAAACATGGTTACCCTCTGGTAAACTAACATAGCTATGGAACATCACCATTTTTCATGGGAAAATCAACATAAATCAACTATACATGGCCATTTTCAATAGCTATCTTATTTTACCACATGCTATCTTTTTGTACCTGACATCATCCAAGTTGGGGGGTGGGTTCATCCTGTTAACCCATCGCTGAACTTTGGAAGAAATGGGTCAACCTTTTGTTGTGGTATCTGAGTGACTCCGCTGTCAGGCCTGCAGAAGACACACTTCACTATCTTCTGGCAGTATGGAATCGCTCCCAGGATCAGCCGGCTCGAAAGAACTGCGGGGGGTGGGAGTAATTGCGTTTGCAGGTGTTTGCAGTTAAACTCACTCTTCTCTGCACCATTGGGCAGCTCGACACAAGGTGCCCCCGCTCTCCACAATGTCCACACTTAAGGTTGTCCACCACCATGCCCTCACTGGCCAGAGTAGTCGGAGCACTGGGAGGGGCACTTGCTGCGGCAGGACCACTGGAAGCCTTCCAGCAATGTGAAAGAACGCAACACTTGACTATCCCAAGTATTACCAATCATCTGGTTCTTAGATATTCCTGGGTCATTCTAAAATGTCCCAATTGATCCAACCCTAAATTACAGATGTACAATTTATTTGTTCACCACAACTAACTATTACTATTCTTACCCAAGTATATCCCTATTGTTACCAACTCATACCAATTGACAAGTAGTTTGCACGAGGTTCACAAATGATCTTCAACTCCCATCAATCTATCCACAAAAATATCAAATTATCCCAACATTTTGTTATACCCTCTCAAAACAAAAATCTGACCGAATCACCCCAATTACTGTATGATGATTCTCATTGATTCTCCCAGTAATGATGATCATCCAAATGAAGTGATAATCCATTATAGTATTCTGATGATCCATTTACCCTCTGGTAATCAAACATAGCAATGGAAAATCCACCATTTATAACTGATTGTCCCATTAAAACCTCCATTTATAGAGGATTTCCAATTGCCACGTTTGATGACACCGGAGGGTACCCCTTATGATTATCCCAACACACTCCCAGTTGAGAAAGGCACCAGGCGTCGTCCAGAGGCATCTGTCAGCGCCACGTCCGCGCGCCACTGCAGCAACTTTCGGAGGACCTTGGGCGATGACTCGTGGGGGTTGAACCACCAGAGATATCCAAATATGATGGGTTTAAACTGGGGAAAAACCATGGAAAAAAACATGGAACAACAAAATATGGTGGTTTTAATGGATCAAACATATCATATGGATCTCAATTGATAAATGATGGTTTTTGGATATATGTTGTATACGTTATATAATCATATCACCAAAATTCCAAGATGGACATTTTGAAGAACTCATCCTTTTCACTAAGGTTGGGAAGAATGCAGAAATATCTTGCAATGTGGGCCGACAGTCGGGGATGTAACTGCTCGACAAAAGAAACAACAAACATATCGAATGTGGTTTATAACACAAAATGCAGGATCTATTGGTGGATATGTCTGAGTCTACATTTGAATAGGTGTTCAAAACAAAATAGGAACAACGTTTTCAAACGCTTGCAGCCTTCGGAAACTAAGAGTATCCCACAACGAACTGTAGCACCGTTAGCACAATGGTAGGAAACATAGGTTCTTGCTTGTTTTGTGTGGTTCATATATATATATATATAAGTAAAAGGACTTCAACCAGTACATTCCGACAAAACAAAAGGTACCGGTGCAAAAAGGTAAATTAAACCAATAAAACAGTGGATTTAACCTGCACATCACGCAAGATTGCGGATATAGCCAGTTGTGAAAAAACCAACTTGAATGTTTTTTTTTTTTCATCCTTTTGCAAAAGAAGTACCCACAAAAAAAGGATGGACAAAAATCGATGGGATTTAAACAAACTAATGTTGGTAAAACAAAGCCATCAACCCTCCCCAATTTCACCATTTTTACAGGTGGTTTACCATTCCCCAGTCATGGCTGATTTATGGCATTGTTTTACCCACATTAGCCCAAACCAGAGGCAACTTGGATTAGACATTGCCGTCTCGTGACTGGAAGATGTCCCTTGGAGGCCGCATGCACTGCAGCAGTTTCATAGCCTGGCGCTGCGGCACCGGAACCTGTATGATAGCCTGTTGTTTACTGAACATGGTCATATTTATGTGGTTAAACCGAAACAAAAAAATATGACTGGCCAGAAATAGTTGGTATACAGTATGGGAAAAATATGGTAAAATTCACGATGGGAGTTTAATGATTGGGTGCACCGCGGTGCTTCAGAAGTCAGAAACTAAGGCAGGAAACTCGGAAACTCTTGCCATTTTGGGATGGCTATTGGTCAAAACCCTGCTACCCTAGGTACCCTAAAAAAGCTGGTTAATGGATGGTTATTCAATTATTCCCCAGATATATATGTATATATATATATACATATCATATCAAAATATGGTCATAATAGGTTTTGACCCATCCCCATATTCTTTATTCACGTTTATATAACGATCATAACATATCATAACCCTCACTGCGTGAGTCATGGAGTGATGTCCACATTTCTGATGAAGGTGACTGGAAATGACTGGAATCCTTTGCAAGAACATGATGCTGATGAATGCTGACGACCACCACAGTTGGACAATTAGAAACAAAAGTTAAAGGGACCCTCGAGATGGGTAAGCTGGTTTACAAGAATTGGAAGTAGGATTTATTTCGTGGAGGTATCTATAGCTAGGTGGTATAATGGTATAAACCAAACAATGGGGTGCCCTTCCTGTACGTCTTCCCATGTAGCATGTCCATATAGAATACCCCATTCACATCTGTCAATTTTATGCAATTTTGTGTACATTCGGAACCCCGTCAGCAACTGGCTGGTGCTTACAATCTCCGTAAGACAAATGGAGCCATATCCAAAATCTGACACCAAACTGCCAGCCGCGCAGTGCCGTACCTCGCGCAGTCTTTGGCGCGTGGCCGTCTAAAAGTGTCTCCATCCTAAGGAACCACAGCTGTGGAGAGATCATTGAAGAAACGGTGCCAGGAAAAGTAAGACCTAAATGCCTAAGACTTCTGTATATCTTATGCATGCAAGGTCAGCACTTCAATCCTTTTGGGGGACTTTTATCTATGTATATATATATGTGTGAAGTTGTTAAGTGTCATCAATGATATACAAACGTATTTTGCTTCGAGAAAACCATCTATACCATTCTATACCCAATTTTCATAGGTTCTTTTTTGGTACCCTCCTAGTAAGTTCCAACATGGCCGGCCCAGTCACAGCTCCGGGTACCCGCCATCGGCCGCACTGCCAAAGGCCGTGAGCTTCCGGTGATCCGCCGCAGTTAGTGAGGCACGATGTTCCAACCTGCAAGGAGATGAGCGAGATGACTGAAAGAAGTTCACATGACGGCCATGAGATATCATGAGTTATATATATATATACATATTTATGAGTTACTCTATCTCTCGGATTGTATAATTGCCCATACACCATAAACACACAGGATTTTGCTGAAATATCCCCAATTTAAGCCCGTTTGAAAGCACGAAGCACAGTAACTGATGGTGCAACAAAGAGTGCCGGACATATTCAACATGGCACAAACCCTTGGCTTCCGCCAGAATACACTATCCAAAATTCATCAAACATTTGAGAGTTTTAGTACCTCCAACTCCAACATTCTGCCAGAATATGCCAGAATACACCATCCAACAATCATCAACAAAATCGAGGTTTGCTATTGAAAATGGCCATTTATAGTGGATTTTCCCATGAAAAATGGTGATTTCCCATAGTTTCTTTGGTTTTCAAATCCCAACCACCGCAACCCCACCATCCGTTGAATTCACGCTGAGACACAGCAGCTGAGCCACGTGTCCGTTGTCGTTGAAGGCCGCGTGGTGCAGAGGCTCTTTGTCCTCCACATCTTTCCTCCGTGGCGCCCGCGTTGATCCATTGGGGAGGGAACACGGGTTGCTCCCTTGGTCCCTAAAATTATTGGGTATATGAATGTGTATTAATATCAGGTTTCCCTTAATTAGACAATAGTGTTTCCGGGATGTTAGTCAATTAGGGTTGAAACAACTTTTTGGCATCTATTTTACAGCCCAAAATCTAGCGGTGAATCATCAATACTTGTCTAAACAATTGGTCTTTACCCCAATTTGTTGGCGTTCTTTTACATTTTTGCCAACTTTTCAGGGTTGGACAAGATGCAGATGTGTCTGAAATTGGGACACTCCAAAATTGCACCGAATAAGAAAAGTCATGGTAACCCACGTAAAAAAAAAAAAACAAAACAAAACGTAGGTTTGTTCCGACATGAAACACACATATCAATGAAATGGCAAAATTAATCGACAGTACATGTTTCTGCCATCTTGTCAACGTGCATGCTACATATGTAACACATGATTTTGATTTTGTGATTGTTTCATTTCTCTTTACATACATTGTGTACTCTCAACGTTTTGTCCTCCTCCCAGATGGACTTCCTTGACGGGCCTTGAGCTGTGTAGCCGCCAACTTGGTTTGGTACACTTGCTAATTCAAAAAGGATAGAATTTAGAACCCATCCCCCTTTCATATTAAACACTTCCATCCCAGCCCAAAAAACATGATTTCATCCCCTAGAAAACCACAGTTTCTGAAGGGTGATTAATGTAAGGGGGATGGGAGTAATCACTGATAATTACCACGAACGATAGTCAGCAATACTTGTAGTTATAAAAAACCAAATAGAAAGATAGGAAACCTGGAACTATGATCGAACTAACATCCGGAATTCACACTTTTCGGTATCTTTTTGGGGGTTGCTATATTAATTCCCACTCAATCCCTATAAAGATCCTTATAACAACCAGAACCCCCAGGTAACCCAACCCACAGCCAGGCGTCGACCGAACGTCGGCCCGGCGCGCCAACAGCAAGCGCCTTGAGAAGTAGTAAGGATGCGAAGAGGATGGAAAATACATGGAAATGCCAATGTCTAAATATGTAAATCATCAATCAAAATTACTATATTACTCATTTATTTCATCTATTTCTATGGGCCATTTTCAATAGCTATGTTAAATAATCGAAAGGTAACCACCACAAATGAAGGAACATGAGGATATTTAGCACCACTGCATAAAGATGCGATTAAAGCAGTATGTCTGCAACAAATAAATGTACTGTCAGCATGTTTTCACAACGTCTCCCATTGATAGTTCAGATTCTTGGGACAATACTTGGTGAACGCCCCACTTCTGGCTTAGCACCCAAAACAACTTCCATGAGATTACATTGAGTCTATCTGAAAACAGGATCCTGCATTCCAGTTCATGGTTGATACACTGAATTTACCAAATGTTGACTGGGCATATTGGGGGTGAATCCGCTATTTTCTGGCAAACCCACATTATCACATTGTTCTGCCAATACTGGGCAGTTAACACGCCATGTTCAGAACCAAATCAAACACACCTTCATATATACGGATAAATTGCGTTGCAAAGGTCAATCACCCCCCCCGTCCTTAAGACCAAAAACTACAGAGGTATGCGATCCCGATGTACGACTGATTTGAATTTCCAGGTTCGATTCCCACAATGGACCTCTTTTACATGTCATTCAGCGGGATATGTAGCAACCTATCTGGCCGAATGATTTTCAAATTCACCACCCTGAAAAGTGGGAGAATTACCACCACAATCATGGCCATATCATAAAGTATCATTAGTAATTGAAGCGTTTTCAGAGGGCCTCGGGCAAAACGAGGTGTTTGGCCGCACTGTATAGAGTAGCAATACGGATTGTAGCTATAGCAACCCCCAAGTTGAGATAGAGAAATAGAATCCCACTCAAATAGGGGGAAACCATGTTTCTATCTTTTTGTGGGTTACTATGCTATTGACATAGTATGTAGTCCTGTTAGTAATTATATATATACATACATATATATATATATATACAATTTTTGTATATATATATATACATATATATACAATATATATATATATATATATTACCCTCTCGTTATTTAACATAGCCATGGAAAATTGCTAATTTTGGATGATTTTCCCACTAAAACCTCCATTTATAGGGGATTTTCTATGGCTATGTTAAATAACCAGAGCGTATTATATAGTGTCAGAATAGTTGGCATTAATTGGTACCCAAAAGAAATGGATCTTTGAGAATCAATCCCATCCATGGTGTGTGTGTGTGGGTCATGTTTTTCATGCTGGGGTGAAGGGATGATATGTTTAGTAGCCCCCACAGAGATAGAGCAATGTGCCACTGTTTCAGGATTATATACTGTTTTGTTGGGAGTTGCTACAATATGATTACCTATATTATATTTATGTATATATATATATATAAATTCTTCATACTATGTATATATATATATATATGTGTATATATATATATATGTATATAATTATATATATATGTATAGTGTAGTACTATTCACCAAGTGGAATATGGTGATTATTATGGGTCATTTTGGCATTTCTGGAAAGCTCAATTACGGGACCTGTGCGATATTGCACAAGTCATCCTGAACCCTATCATACTACCAAAGCCTTAAAACCTTAAATTCTAAACTTTACACCCTAAACTTCAAAAGCATCCAAAAACCATGAACAACGAAAAACCCGAAACAATAAAGACCTAAACCATAATCCTAAACCCCAAAACACTAAAACCTTAAACCTTAGAGTGATGGTGGGCAAAACATGGTGGGGCGTATCATTCCATGGCACAGCACGGCGTCGTGCCCATTCTCCGCCGCCCGGTGCAGTGGCGGCAGGTCGTCGGCACGCTGCAGGTCGGCACGACTGGAGAAACGAGCAGGAAATATGGCGTGTTTATGGTGTAAGGGGATTTCATGGTGATTTAAACGGATATATATATATATATGTATATATATATATATATGGAGGTTTCCTAAAATGGAGGTACCCAAAAATGGATGGTTTATAATGGAAAATCCTATTAAAATGGATGAGAAACCTCCATATGTATTATGGTGTTTGAGTTAGCAAAGTTATATCAACATGAGTTGTTTTTTTCCAATTTCATGGGATGAAGGAATAAGGATACCATGGCATTTTTTAAATATTTATCATGCAGTTATACATGAATCATCATGAATCAATGACAATATGGCTGCATCATGAAGTCCAAACGCCAGGGAATTATGAATTCCTATCTATCAATCCTTAACAGCATCAAAACAAACCAGTGTGCTGTGAATCTGTCACAATTTGGTTGAAGAACTATGGTGTGACCCATCCCATGGTCCCTGTGGTTTCAGCCCCTACTACACTATGTCAATGGATTGGTTAATGGGAACAAATTACAGGAAACCTCTATATTTCATGGGAAAATCCATGGTTTCCTGTAGATTTTCCCTTAAACCAATCCAATGACTACGGTGTCATGGGGTGTTCCTTGAAATCAACTGGCGAATGGGATTCCACGCCAAGACACTGGTCCAGCAAGACGTCCACCAGCGAGGTGAAACCATACCTTTAGCAAGTGAAAAGTAGGAGAGAAAGGTGGAAAGCATGGTCAGAATAGCTAGGAACTGGGACTAAGAACCCCAAACAGCCTCAAAACCACTAGGCTAATCCATAATTATACACCATGGATCCGAAACTATCACGATGATTCAAGTGGGTACAGGTACAAACGTCGCCTTATAGACTGAGAGCTTACCACTAGATATTTCCAGTTGGAGGTTTCTGAGAGTCTGCAGGCAAAACCGTTGACCAGGCAATTACTGGCTTCGGGCGACCCTGACCCTGACACATTATTCTGAAATAGTTTCTGACATTATACAATCTGGAAATATAGATTGGAGATTTGACATTCTATCTGGCATACTGTCTGGCATATACTCTGACATTCTTTCTGACATTCTTTCTGGCATGCTATCTGGTAGTGGGCAGTGCACAATGAGATCTGACGCTCACAGTCTCACAGTTGAGGTCTGGCAGTGCCCTGAGATCTGGCGCTCGCAGTTGAGGAGGCGGAGGTGGAGGAGGAGCAGGAGGAGGTGGAGGAGAAGAGAGGAGAAGGACGAGGGATGCAGCTCTGATACATCTAGAGACCCTCACCTGGCCCGGGGAATAAACAACATGCCAAACCCATGAAAACTATTGCAACAGTAGCACTACCCGAAGTCAGGTCCATGTTAGGTTTGGGCAATCCAATCTCCATTATTCCCAGGGCGCAAAAACATCAGCATCCTCAGGCTTGCACTGGAAAGGGTTCAACTATTTTCCCAGCAATGCTTGTGCAGCTGAGAACCTTGAGATTGATTTACCTGATCACTCCATGGGCCATGGGCAATCCTTTATTTCCCATTTTTCGTGGTGGAAACAGAACCAAAAGAGCATCCAACAATTTCAACTACTTCTTTGACTTGAAACCCATGGCTCTGAGGCACCCATTTTACTGGGAAATATTGATAACTATCCCCTTTTGGGGATTTGTTGAACATCACCTTCAGTCGTATCTGTTGGAGATTATATTAGCTGGGTGATGTGAAACAAAACAAGGACATTTACCAATTTACCAACCCCTGATGATTATATACTCGGGATAAACATCCATACAGTATAAAATAATATAAGAATGGGAGATACCACCAACTAATGGATGCATCACCAATTTAATAAGTTATAGTTTAGAATCCCAATAACCATGGGGAAACCTCCATTTCCATCAAGGTTTCCGCGCTGCATCCCTAAACCCTTCGGCCAGGTGACTCTGCCGCGTGTCCCAGCCAGCTTTGCAGCTGACGACCCTTCAGCCCACGCTTCTCCTACATGGACGACAATAAGAACTGGACCTATACAACCACGTGGGATAAGCACAGTGACCAGAAAATGGGTCTCATAATGTCTCATATATATATATATATATACAATATATATATAATATATATATAATATATATATATATATATAATATATATATATATACAACAATAGATTAGGACTAATACAAGAAAAATGGGGACACGACCAACCAACATCTGAGTGGCGGGCAAAATTAGGTACTACTCGCAATGGACATGGCCAAGGTGGGTGGTCCCTTATCGGTTGTGAAGGTTTTGTACTTCATGTTATATGTAAAAACAGGGTATCGGTAAGTGGGGTGGTCCCCTACCACTTGCGAAGGTTTTCACACAAATTTGAACATCCCAAGTCCACTCCTTACTACGGTACTTTAGTATTCCCTTGATTTTATCGGTTGCTCATGTCTCATGTGTTCATTGCAGTCTCCAGTCGTTCTTAGACCGCCCCCAGAAAGACTTCCCCATGATTCCAGAGCTTTCTCTTTTCTCCTGAAGTGCGCCTAGATTCCTAGATGATCTAGATGTACTATGATGTACTTAAGCTGCTGTTGGACTCTGCTGCTGTCACCACCACCATGTCGATCACCCCATGTCAGTACCCTTCCATCTGCCAAAATTGCGGAAAAGGCAGAGCCGGTGGCACATATTTGCTGAACATTCTGCAGCTGATCTTGGACTCTGGAGCTGTCACCACCAAACTTGAGATTGCATTGGTCAACTGTATTGGAGAGTCACATGGACTTGGGTCTCAACCAAATGCACCTATTCAACTCAATTTTGCTCATGCTGCTGGGCACGGTGGGGCTTTTTCTTGCTCACCGATTCACATTGTTTCGGTTCTTCAGTTTTGACAAGTTTTGACATACTGAACCAAATAGCTGCAGCGGAAAGTGGGCTTGTACAAAGTCTCTAAGAAATCGCTTGGTCAACTTGACAATGAGCGTGTTGAGACGGCTGCATGTTGCTTTGATGCCCAACATTGGAAAAGCGCAGAGTTTGGTGTATCAAAAATCTGAAACTATATACCACCTGGCCTAAACTCCGAGGAAGAACCATCCGGGGATGGATGGCCCCATGTCACCACGGTCTTATCTCCCAAGATTGCGGTAAAAGCAGAGTTGGTGGCACATATTTGCTGAACATTCCGCAATTGATCTTGGACTCTGGAGCTGTCACCACCACGCCATCCCCACGCTTCCATCTGCCAAAATCGCAGCATAAGCACAGACTGTGGCACAGATCTGCAAAACATTCTTGAGCTGATCTTGGTCGCTGGAGCTGTCACCACCACGGCCTGGATCGCCCCAGGTCATCGCGGTACCATCTGCCAAAATGCAGCAAAAGCAGAGCCTGCACTACAAATCTCTTTGACATTCTGCAGCTGATCTTAGACTCTCGAGCTGTCACATGATAATTCTGTCACCTCCAACACACAACAACGCAAACGCACTATTAATCTATCAATTGCAGCTACTTTTGGCTGCAGTGCAACAGCGAACAAGCTGTCTCCATCTTGAAACCCGCAAAGTTGAAGAGAGTCTGCTAAATCTTGCAAAAAACCGTCAGACGCAACAAGCCTCAGGAAACCTTGTCCGAAAGATCGTTGTGCAGCCATGCGAGACCACAACGGTTTCACACTGGCCACTTGGCAGCGACGCCTGAGGTTTGATGAGCGTGTCAGGCACTTGCTCACTCAGGGGCCTGCTCTCCATGGCACAAGCACAGCTACAAAGTGGGGTCGCTGAACAGATTCTGTGGTCCAAACATCAGTGTTGTATGTCTAGAAATTCTTCAGCTTCAGAGTCATGGCTTGCAAACATGTGTCATCTTTACAACTTGTCCGACTTAGAGTGAAGAAGAGCCAAAGGAGGCACTGGAATAATCCAAGTGAAGATATTCAGTGGCTAGTACGCCATTTCATGCTTTCATCAAATCCAGCATTTTTGTTGATTAGAATCAGCGTTTCAAGGTAGCAAACCTATAAAAACAATGTTCTTCTCATCACTGTGGCTCTCTGAGACATATTTGGACCCATTAAGTACCGTATACAATATATACACATATCAGCCCTGATAATAAATACCATCAGCTATATGTGTCAAATTCATATTTGTAAGTATAATCAAGTTGTATTATATTATATATTACAAATATGAATCAGGCAAAGTTTATTCATATTTGATACCATCAGCCGGCGTCCTTCAACAACTTCTTTACCAGGGCGCTTTGTCCCCGATGCACCGCCCGCTCCTCAGATTCGACTCGGACTCTCGCCCCATCCCATAGATCCCATGGTTTAATACAACAAATTTATACATCCCATGGATTTCTAATATTGGGAATGGAATTAGAGCCAACAATTTGGGGTCAATAACTAGTTGTATATGATATATTTTGATATACTCTTGAACAATTAGAATATCTAAAACCAAATAAGTTCGGCCATTTGGGGATCATTGACCCAATCCATTTCCCATCATCAAGCCGGTGAGGTCAAATGAGGTCGCTCGAATTTATATACCCCCATGTCATTTTTTGATTCTGCCAGATTTTCATAGTGGAAGGTTCTGTTGGATCTTATGGGTACATACCTAGACCCGCATTTCACCAGTAAAAAATGCTCACGATATCAACATGTGGGATTAAATGATTAAACTATGTTTTGATGGGTAATTTCCGTGTTTTCTCCTTTTTGTCACCAAAAAACAATGGGTTTGCTGATTACAAAACAAAAACATGGACTTGGAAACATGCGATGAACGATGAACTACTGGTGATATATTAGACTTCTCATGGCGATGAGTAATAATTAATAAAGACAATCGGGATGTTTCATGAAGACTGAAACCTTACAACAAGATAGCATAATAAAACTAATACAATAGCAAATAATATCCTTCAATATCCTTCATATATCTTCTATAGTATTTGATAACCCGAGCTACTCACCAAGGATCTAAACTTCCAGGATCATCCAAAGGTCTCACTCCACCAACACTTCAAGTCGTTCAAAGTGATGTTTAACCTCCACAAAAAAATGGAAATACAAGGATTCATGAAAAAAGGACTCTTGAATCATTGCAAATTAATCCTCTGGATATGGTGAATATAGATATGTATCTATATATAATCGAAAATCATATGTCAATATGTTAATGTAAAATACAGTACTGTAATATTATACTATATTAATCTTATTTCATTCTATTATGAAAAATAATCTTTACAAATACAATAGTACATAATATAACATAATATACCATATTAATATATTAAACTACAATATACTGTAGTATAGTATAATATAGTATAATATATTCTAATCTGAGATAAAATGTCATGGTACAATCTACCTTGATGTAATATAATGTAATATAATATAGTATGTTAAAATCTATTAAAGCAACATAAATTACAATAAATCAAATACACTATAATATGATAAAGTATAATATGATAAAATATAATATGATAGAATATACAGTAAAAAAAAATAAACTATAATATAATAAAGTACAATTTTGAGTTGTATCATATTATGTTTTATACATGCATAATGATGTATGTACGTACTGAATAATACTTCCTAAACCGGTCGGAGCATAGAAACTGCTGCTTCTCCCATGGATCAACAGAACACATTTCCTGCATTTGTTTTTACCGGTCAACAATGACCATCTCACCGGTCATCTGGGATGTTTCATCCATTTTAAAAAATATATTTAAATAGATAATATGTTAAATATAGATATCTTAAATCTAGTATATTAACATGTTACTATAGATAAATAGATATAAAAAATGGGTATAACTATCTATGTGATATCTTAATCTTTGGGAAAATGATGATCTACAACTATCCATTGTATAAGAGAATATGCCAACCAAAACCAACAACATTGTAGATACAATGGGATGTCACAGGATATCACCATCTAAATAATCTGTTCATTTACTGGATTTGGGGAAACCAATTCAACGACCATGGTTCTTACGCCCAAATCTGAACATTGCCCCTTGAAGCCATTCTTTGAATTGGGGACAGAAGAAATATGGTAGAGCCTCAACAAAACCAGGGTTTCGAAAAAAAAAAAAAAAAACATCGTTGCCAAACACTAATATCCTGCAAAACAAAATGCTAGTATTCTAGTAGACAAAACAATTGACCATCAATCCACCAGAGGTCAACTGTGTCTTTAGATTTGAATTTTTGATACCCTTCAAGCAAATCCATTTTTAACTGGGAAATGCTGGGAATCATACTACTGCAAGTTCTCTCATTGTTTTTCCTATTTTTTCTCGGCTTTCAAAAGAAAGGTTCAGCAGCCAATTTCGGGGGCTGAATCTGTTCGTTGAATTTGGGTGGATTCAGTTGTTGTTCAAAGCATCATTTGTTCCCCACCAGCCTCAAAGCAGTTTGTCCCTTCACAATGTGGTGCCCCTCCAGTGTTGGTTTATTTTCATCCATCCAACTGAACTAAACCGCGGCTAAGGATAGGTAGCAGAACTTGTATTGCCACAGGATTCCGCGAAGTACCCTGAGGCTTTCCCCGCATCGGCAAGGCGCCAGCTTGGACCAGTCACTCGGAGTCCGTCCCTGTGCGCCGATGCCCAAGACGTAGTCCGCCATGTTGCAGGTGGCGTGGAGCCTGGCTCTGGAGGTTCCTCCCCAGTTAGGTTTGTTGGTTGATAAACCATATAGTAAATCTGTATAGTTATAAGCATACGTATCATAAACCATAGTATATTTATATAGTCATGCCATGTTATACCTTGAACCTCCAAAGCCGCGAAAAACGTAGGGTGCTGATAAAAACACGAGGCTTCCAACCAAAACCCGAGGTTTTGGTTTTGGCCCTATTCTTAGTGTGGTTTGCATTCTCACATGCCGCATTTACAACAAAGCCTCAGAACCATAAAGGCAGGGATGGTTCCGAGTTACAGCCCAGAAGATTCGCATATTTTTTTCAAATTTGATTTTGTGGATTCAGTTTTGCGCTGACAAAACACAAAATGTATTCACTTGGTTTGATCATTTGCGGAGGGTTTAAACCCATGTCAATTTACACGGGTTGTCATGGGTTTATCATGGGTATGTCACGGGTTCGTCACGGGTTAGGCAAACCCTAGGTTGTTTGGAAAACACGATGTATTTTGCTGATAATCACGGGTTATCATGGGTTTGTCACGGGTTCGTCACGGGTGTGCTAGGCCCGAATACCACACCCGCTCTTTCTATTTGTTTCTTGCTTCAAAGGCAACAAACCAAGAAAATAGGCAACCAGCGGAGGGAATGATAAGATGCTCGGATGCTTCCAAGGCAAGTAGACACTAATTCCTGTTGCATGGCAAACTGTTTCAACTCATGATCGATAGTACCGCATCATCCTGGTATATGTTGGTAAAAAATGGTCTTAGAGGGAACCTGTGGCCCTTTGCATTCGAACATGTTGTGGAAAAACCCGAGGTTTTAGATGAAAACCCCAGGTATGTCGCCTTATCACGGGAAAACCCGAGGTTCATGCCTGGACCCGACATATTTTCAGGGCTTGGACGCTTAGGGTAATTATAAGTATTTATCATTTTCACCATGGAGTTCTATGTATCAGGCACCATAGTTCTGGAAGTTGTACACCAACATACATCAACCTTTGCTAAGTATATGGGGCACCACCTTGTAACACACAAAAACCGTTGTTTCACATGGGGATGTGAACCAGAAAAAAAACATGGGATTTCATGGGAACCTTCGGAGATGGCATGGGGGTATGCCCACCATTTTATTGTGGTTTAATGGGTTACAATGGATATCACCAGCAATGCCATGTAGTTTGGCCCAAAAGCCGAGGATTGGATCCATAGGTTTATCTGGAGCAAAGCAGGGCTGGGATTTCACCAATGAAGAGTGGAACTGTTTTCTGATATGATAAAATCATAGGAATGGAGAATGGTGATTTAGCAGGAACAAACTGGGATTTGCCCCCAATTTGTCTTGTTGGCTTCCTTCTGTGATGGGGAACATGATCCATCAAACATGGTCTTTCATTGGTATCCTCCATTGAAAAACAACCACATTGTTTCTGGTACCCCAGGATGATCACCCTGTCCTTCAAGGACACTGTAAAATCCCAGAGCTATGATGTTGCTATATTATGCAGGTTTACATTTTGCGGATCATATCCAAGATCTATGAACTTTGGAAAGCGGCCAAGCCAGTGATTTTTTCCCAGGCAAAATGGGAATGTCCATGATGAGATACAGCCTGCTGATGCCTGCTGGATCTGCTGGGCAGCTCCAACACTACTGATGCAGTCTGAAGATGAAAGGTCCAATTGGTTCACCTGCAACCGATGCAAGTCCAAGCCGGACGTGTGATTTTTGCCCTGACGTGGTCCTATATTAACCAGAACTGGTCTTGGACTCTCGAGCTGTCACCGCCATTTTCTGGATGGCCCCATGTCACCACGCTTCCATCTGCCAAAATGGCAGCGAAAGCATTGCAAAAGCACAGTCTGTGCCACAAATCTGCTGAACGTTCCTCAGCTGATTCTGGACCCCGGAGCTGTCACCACTTTGGTCTGGATGGCCCCAGGTCACTACAGTTCCATCTGCCAAAATTGCAGCAAAGGCACCGCTTGTGTGAGAAATCTGCTGAACATTCCTCAGCCGACCTTGGACTCTGGAGCTGTCACCACCTCTGTCTGGGTCGCCCCACGTCACAACATTTCCATTTGCCAAAATTGCAGCACAAGCACTGCTTGTGTGTGAAATCTGCTGAACATTCTGCAGCTGATCTTGGACACTGGAGCTATAACCACCTTCGTTTGGCTTGCCCCAGGTCACCACACTTCCATCTGACAGAATTGCGGCAAAAGCACAACCTGTGCCACTGATCTGCTCAACATTCCTGAGCTGATCTTGGACTCTGGAGCTGTCACCACCACATCCTGGTTGTTTGCTCCACGTGACAACTCCGTCACTTCCGGGAGACCACAAAGTAAACGCATCTATAGTTGCAGCTATCTTTGGCTGCTGTGCAACACCACTGATGCTGTCTCCATTCTTTAGGCCAGAAAGTCGAAGAGAGTTCATTGGATCCAAGAGACGCCCATCAGGTGCAGCAAGTCTCAGGAAACGTTGTCCCACTCCTGCGCAGCGATTTCTCAGGTCCGCAATGGTGCCAGACCCCAAGACCGAGACGGCTGCGGTGGAGCCGAACAGATCTGGTCTACATAAGAGAGATCGTCCTAGGTTTCAGGGATCCACTCATCCAATCTGAGAAGAATGGGTCCCAAAAGTCGTGGTTTCCTTCCGCATCACATGGGCAAACAAAAACACAACCTGGGGTTGATGTCTGAATGGATCAAACTTGCGGATTCCACCTTCTGAGCCATCCACATCCACTATGGCTGCGTCCAAAAATGGAGGCATCCCCCACTGAAACGAAATGTTTTCACACAAACAATCACTGGATTGGTTTAAGGGACAATTTACAGGAAACCTCTATATTTCATGGGAAAATCCAGCCAGTTTCCTGTAGATTTTCCCTTCAACCAATCCAATGAAACAATTGATTTGGCAAATCTCACGTGATCCACAGACGCTTCACCATCCGAACTGGCTGGGTCATTTTTGTTGCTCGTGTATGCATCGAAGCGCTTTACATCACAGCTCATTACATGACATAGCATTAGATTGCATAACATAACATAACATGACCTAACATAACACAACATGACATGACATAATTACATAAGAAGATAACGAACGTAACATAACATAACAAGACACAACACAACAGAAGATAAGATACAGTAACACAACACAACATAACATCATATCACCCATCAGATTACACATCCCAAAATAACTTTACACTACACCTATATTATATATATATATATACGTATATATATATGTATATATATACGTATATATATATATATGTATATATACGTATATATATATATATATGTATATATACGTATATATATATATACGTATATATATATATACATATGTATATATATATATATGTATATATATATAGGTATATATATATATACATACATATGAATCGATTATTCACCCGTTTGTTTTTGTTTCTCTCTTCCTTTTGAGTGTCTCTTCAATCTTTCATCTTGGAAGCCACCAGGCCACTGACGGTTTCTGAGATGACTGGGGGGTACCTTATTGATCTTTATGCTATATCCCCTATCTGATCAGCCTGGCTTTATCAAATAGTCGGGTGATGGGGATTCTTGTTGAGAAGCATCTAAAAAAACACAAAAAAACTTCAAAAACCAATGAACACCTCCAGTTTTGCTGACTCCCACTTCTCCAACCCCTCCTCTTGTGCTCAACATGGCAAAGCCACCCCGACCCCCAGCATCATCCAACGGCCCCCCCAGGCATCGCCTAGTACCGAAGTAGACCACCTCCCCAGGCTGCTGCACGCAGAACGTGAGGCCTTTGGGTCTGCGCTTTGCCTGGAGGGGGAGTGAAAACCTGTTGATCCCCAGCATTTCAATGGGCATTTCACATGTTTAAAATCAGCATTTCAACAAGAAAACATGAGAAATCCGGGATTTGCTTGCAAGAAAAAACATGATATGTGATAAATAAATGACAACTCAGCTGAAGTTGGTTTGGAATCAGGCTAACTGATGGATTTCTGGTGATTACAACCTACGGTTTGGAGGGTTCATAAACAAACTTATGATTTCAGGGCACTACATACAAGGGTTGTTAATCACCAGCAACCCTGATTGCAAGGTTTGTTACCCTGCCATGGTTTGGATGGGCTACACAGCAAAAATAGGAGTTCCACTGAAAGAATGGAAGGCATACCACGATCTATCTGTATAATTAAAATAGTTGCAGTGAAAGAATGGAAGGCATACCATGATCTATCTGTATAATTATGTATTATGTGTATATATCTAGTTGTCCAAACAGATCAGCAAGGAAACATGCAATAAAACCACACATTTGAAATGTTTGAAAGTTTAACCAGCATCAAAAGGGAGCAAAACAGTACCAAATGATGTCACGATGCCCCATGATTCCTTCTGGACTTTTTGCACACACTGCCCTAGTCTAGCACTTGTAGGTACGCAAGTGAATACATCACATAGCAGTGTATGTGTGTGTGTGTCATGCTTGAGATCAAACTCTATCATTGGCACCATGGCTTTAGGCATGTCTTCATGAAATTATACCCTCTGGTAAACTGTTACATAACTATGGAAAATCAGCCATTTTTACTGGGAAAATCCACGAAATTTCTATGGCCATGGCTTCCATAGCAAACTGTTAGGCAATACCAGAGGGTACCAACCAAAAAACCCATGGCATGGTGATTTCTCATGGCAGGGCCTCCATCCACTGGCACGGGTGCCTTGTGTTCGCTTGCTCTTCACCTCGGAGGCCGGATGCCTTGTAGGTCGGTGCCATGTGCAATCGATAGATCCACGAACAATGGTCCATATCTGGGCCTCAAAATATGGTACTACAAAAATTCCTCCCAAGGTTTAGGTTGGTTTAGCAAACCATGAATAGTATAGTTGCGTATGGTGACTTCATTGCATGTCATTGCAATACACCATGGTTGTTGGAGCTGGGGGTTTCCTAAAAGGGTGCAGATTTTTTTTGGGATTTTTTTTTGTTTTTTTTTGGGAATTTTTTTTGTTTTTCAGTTTGGGGCACTTTTCCTTGCTATTTGCTGCATTTNGATTTTTTTTTGTTTTTTTTTGGGAATTTTTTTTGTTTTTCAGTTTGGGGCACTTTTCCTTGCTATTTGCTGCATTTTAGAGCTAAAACTGCAATTTGCCACATTTTGGAGCTAAAATCTCTCATGTGCGCTCTTCATCTTTGTTTTCAATGTGTTTCATTGTTTTTTCCATGGTTTTCATTGATTTTTTCATGGTTTT
>BGPT01000674.1:159757-213844 GCA_003297045.1 Symbiodinium sp. clade C Y103
TATTATATATTTATGTGACTATGATGAATATATCTAAGTATCTCCATCTGCCTAGCGACATATCGATAATTCTATAGGCTATTTGTAACACTATGTATAATTATGTAAACAAATAAATAAATAAATAAATAAATAAATGAAAAACAAAATAAGAAATAAAAAATAAAAAATAACCCAATAAATAAACAAATAAATAAAGACATAAATAAATAAATAAATAAATAAATAAATTATTCGATAAATCAATAAATAAATATATATATATATAAATGTATATACATCATCTATAAATACACATATACATGTATACATATATCCTGTATATACATATATATATAGCCTATATATATATATAGGATATATATATATATAGGCTATTTATATATATAGATTAGGCTACATATATATGTATATAGCCTATATATATATTATATATATATATGTCCTATATGTATATATATGTGTGTGTGTGTGCGTCCTATATAGATATATACTATATATATACGTATATATATGTCTGTAATCTCTATGTCTGTGTGTTTACACCTGTCTCTGCCCCGTCATGGCTGCCATGGCCCATGGCGGCCCTGGGGGGGGGGTTCGAAGTGAAAAATCATTCCCAAACAGGGGGCCCCGAAACCAGTTCGGCGTGAAAATCACGCGAGCTGCATCCAGTCTCCCGGCAATACATAGCTAAGCTAGCAAGCTAGCTTTCGTGATATATACACATATATGTATCTACACATATATGTATATATATATATATATATGTACACACATATAATAAATATAATATATATATATATATACATATATATATATATTATAATATACCTATAACTATATAACTACTATATAGATACTATATAGATACATTACATAAATACAGGATATTACAGGATATTACAGGATATTACATGTCTATATGTATATATATATATGCTGGTTCTATCTTTTTGTTTGGTAGCTTAGTTTTTTAAAACTTGCATCTGCTAGAGAAAAAAAAATGTTGGATCAGTACCAAGAATGACATGCCTTGGAACTGTCTTTTGCATCAGGGCTGTGTCAGGTAGAGTCATACAAACTACCATGACACCGGGGAAAAGTCTAATTCGCCAAATGACAAGTTTCAATCCGAGGTGCTGCACTTCTTGAATGGTGCTGAGACAAGGTTTGATGATTCATTTCATGCGCAAGTTGCAAAGAGTCAGTCCTGCAAAGGTAGAAAAACATCCCTTCACTCCGCAAAACTCATTACCATCTGGTAAACGAACATAACTATGGGAAATCACCATTTTTAATGGGAAAATCCACTATAAATGGCCATTTTCAATAGGATTCCAGCCCTGTGGATATGATTCCAGGTGATGAACATCCCTTCATCCCGGCTCTTTCGGGTCCTTGACCTGGTCCTTCTGCGCCCAAAACTGCTGCAGTTCCTTTCGGATGGCAGGGAAGTGGCGGTTCAGTCGTTGCGCCAACGGCAGATCACCTGCGTCTGGTATGGAGTCTGGGAAGCCAAGATCAGAAACAAACTGGGTCAGAAAATTGTGGATTTCATCCCAAAAACAGCCATTGAAATGAGGATAATTCGTGGTCAGCCAATGGATTTAGGGGTACCCTGTGTTCAAACAAACTCAAATCAATTACAGTAGGTGTGACAAACTCCCAGGTCTCTGTGGCAATTTCTGCCGCTGAAGCACAACTGTCCACACACCATACCTCAGCACATGGGCGCTGCTGATGGACGTACTTCAAAAACCAGTGGCCAAGTCGAAAAACCGGTGGATTCGAGTCCCTCAAACTTGACTCTACATCAAAAACCCCCGTGTTTTCTCGGTTAGAAGTACATGTTGGTTGATTGAATCCCCATTTGGTATATCCACGTCTGTTCAGGAAAATTGATTGTAGCATTCTTTGTAAATATGCACCTGTATGTGTATGTGTATATATATATATACGTATATGTACATGTATATTCATCTGTATATATATATATATATATACATATACATATACATATACATATATATATATATATATACACAGACATATATATATATACACAGACATATATATATATATACATATACATATATACATATACATACATGTACATATGTATGTACAATATACATTTCTAGGTAGCATATTCATATAGATAGATTGATGTTACATGACCCAATTCTCCACTAAAAAATGGGCCGGGCTACTGACTTGGCAGTCAGACCTGGATGATACCACCTGAGCACAGTGGAAAGTAGCAAACCGGGGGAAATGTTTCTTTCTTGATGGGGATAATGATGGGATATAATGGTGCATACAATGTATATACAATGTATATACAATGTATATACAATGTATATACAATGTATATACAATGTATATACAATGTATATATTATATACATATGTATATATGTATATATCAGTATATATCAGTACTGGGAAAAAATAAAATAAAAATAAATTTGTCAGCGTTTTTGTCAAGTATGTATTTATCCGTTTCCGTATCATTCACCAACATAATTTAGATGCTTGCTCATCGTGGGTACGTCACCAAGCTAGAATGAGAACTTGTGACCAACAAGAACTGCAATCATCACCGTTTGTATTTTCTCGAAAAAAACAATACAGCAATTACATCAAATCTGACAATACAATGGAAATCCTTGTGTGTGTGATTGAAAACACCCGTCCTAGCCCTTTCGCATCATGGAGGGATCCCAGGCTGGTGAACAACCTGTTCAAGTCAAAAAGAAACATGTGTAGGATCCCGGAAAGACATTTCCCATCAGGTTAATTGAAACTCTGTTCCTTGAAGCAACCCAACGCATGTGCCTCCAATTACGTCCCAAGTCTACCAGACTTGCAGACATGGCACTCCGAAGCCACAATCGACTGAACTGCTTGAGAAGGAAAGGAGTGCAGCTTCCGAATGGCTCCTACAGCAGCTGTGGGCTGTGCACACCTTGCAACGCCGTCTTTCGAAAATCCGAAGCAGGGCAAATGGTCAAGGTCAAAGCTCAAGGCCTTCAACCCGCTCCATTTTTGTGCTATCGCCTACACCATCACCCCCTGCCCTGCCTCACCCAAAAAGAATCCACGTCCCCCATTCGTCCTACGTAATACGCATGGCTTTTGATGTCGTGCAGGTTGCCCGGTCTTGGTAGCTCACCCGCTTCGCAGTTGGCCGGAAAGGC
Source organism: Symbiodinium sp. clade C Y103 (assembly GCA_003297045.1). Taxonomy (NCBI): domain Eukaryota; class Dinophyceae; order Suessiales; family Symbiodiniaceae; genus Cladocopium; species Cladocopium sp. clade C. The sequence goes on from BGPT01000674.1 coordinate 162,960, forward strand.
ATCACCGTCAAGCCAGCCCACCTGGAAACTGAGGAGTGGATGTGTCCCGAACTCACGGAGCCCTTTCTTGTTAGCCAATATTGTGGTGTCTTAAAATGGAGGATCCCCAAAACCATAGGTTTCAATACTCAAATGGTTTAAGAAACCCCAATATCCTTTTATTTAGTTGATACAGATTTATTACTTCTGATACTTCTGATGTCTCTTTGTGTCGTTTTTTTGTCTCCCCTGAGCTGCAGCTTTCCCTGTCGCCATCGCCTGCCATTCCTCCTGATCTTTGGTGTCATTGAGGCCATAGAAGCGCCTGCAGTTGAGGGCTGAGCAGTTCATATTCACCCTCTGGTCAACAAACAAAGCCACGGAAAATCGTGGAAAATCACTATGTTTAATAGGTAAATCATCGAACTAAGTGGTTCGTGTTCGCTAGCTATGCTAGTTTACTGGAAGGTAACTGAATGATTTTCAATAGATGGAATGTGATAAATCCAATTGAGCAATGCTCGAAACCCTCGGTCGTCCCTTTATACTGTTGACTAATAGGGATTCCCACAAGGGATTCTGATAATCCCAAATATATTGGTTAGTATAAACCCCCTGTTATCATCAACCAACAGTATTTAGCAGCCACTGCTCAATTGCATAAACCACCCCCACTGACTTCCCGTTAATGGGTGGATTCAAGTTATCATCCCCGGATTGGAGGTCTTGCATTGGGATCGTCCCCATTGATTGCAAGCCACCCCAGGGTAACTTGACATAATGGGAAAACCCATGGTTCCCAACGAGAAAGGTCTACAAATGCTGGATCATGTGAAGTGTCTGAAATTTTGGTACCAAAACATCCAGTTTTTCATGATCCATCAAAATGACTTTTTGGGTGTACTGTATACCCCATTTTCAGACACACACACACAAATCATATGTTGCTGGTTATATCCCCACTATATTACCCAATGTATATATATATATATATCATTATATCACCATTTTGTGACGGAAAAACTATGACAAACCTAGTTGAATTCAAACTTCCATTGTATCTATACCACTATATTTCACTATATCTATAGGCTAAATGCGAATTACTTCATTGCTTTGAAACCCTAGAGTTCAACAGGCCAGACAAGCCTCATGGTCTGCTCCAACGCAGTGGTTGCCTGGAGCCATACGGAAGTTGGGGAAAAGAACACATAGCACTAACAACCTGGAAATATAGATCTATATATGTATATATGTATGTGTATATATATATATTATGTATATATATATATTATGTATATATATATACATTATGTGTATATATATACTTATGTATGTATGTATGTATGTATGTATGTATGTATGTATGTATGTATGTATGTATGTATGTATGTATGTCTGTATGTGTGTATGTGTGTATGTGTGTATGTGTGTATGTGTGTATGTGTGTATGTGTGTATGTATGTATGTATGTATGTATATATATATATATTTTTATTTACGTATCATCTGAGTTGGCTTCATGTTTCAAAGAAACCAACCGCTTTGAACTGCTCAGAAAACATCTGTGAAGCTGCCCCGTGGGTTGATACCGAGCTACCGCATACAGCTGGGAAAAATCGCCAAGAGCATCTCTTGAGTTCCTGCTGAAAAGCAGCCAGCGCTTCATGCAGTACTGTCTAAAAATGGAGGGTATGAAACCAACCATTTTCTGGGGATCTGATGGAATACAGCGGGGAGAGAATGGGATAGAACTACCAATATGATATGGCTGATATTGGTACCCACGAATGCTGCGTCATCTCATCGGATCAAGAAACCTCAAAGCATCCATTCTTGGGAGGGGATACCAACCCATCAATCTGTAAATTCCTATGTTAAGTTCCCCAAGTTTGATGCACACAGCTGGGGGGTTTATACCTTTAAACGGTTCTTGGACATGATACTATACCTCAAATTGTTGGGCTGCCTAAAAACATCTAAAAACAAGATGCGGATTGCCACCCTTTGTTTTTTACACACAAAGATTGGTTTCCAGCGTGCTGACAGCACGCTGGGTTTTTGTGTTTTTTCCCATGCAAGGCAACGGTGTGGGGTCAGCAGGACTTCGGGAAGTGTATTTTGTCGATGGAGATCGTTCAGCAGACTTGGTTACCGCGTGGCTGTGGGTGGCAAATGTGGTTGACCAGTTTGTAAAATGCATGGATTTCAGTGGCCGTACGACACACTTCCTTCTGCGTCATAGTTTCTTCACACAGGGAAAATGTGGACGGCAAGCGCAGCACGTTGAATCCCCAGACTGCTGGGTTGGCGTATGGCTGATGTTAACGACAATCATGTTCAAGAGAACCCGTGCCCCCAGGAAAGCCCATCACACAATCAAGTATCAGTGCACCAGCCAATCCCAATCGTGCAAACCATTGTGAACAGAAGCCTGGGTAGTACACTCTTGCCAGACACTGTCTGCCCTTCTTGCGAGTTTGTCACCCATGCCAGGAGAGTTCCATACGTATGATCATTTTGTCTCATTGTCTGAACAAAGGAAACTATGCTAACTATGATAAAATGGCTGAGCTTTCTTGAGGCCAACTAATACGGCTTTCTGAACTTGCAGGCGAAAGGATTCTCGAAACATCAGCACATATACCGTCCACGTTGCAACCTCTGGCATATAAAAACCTCATCCCATATCACGGGAGAATGTACAACATGTATTTGGCGCCATGAAAGAAATGGACAACAGGCAGAATGTAGCCAAGGGTTTTGAAGTTCTCAGCGGGCTGGCTCTGGCTGCTGCGCAATTTGCCACCACACCCAGGCACTCATGGCGATAGAATGTTGATGTCATCGAATTCCAAGGGCATTTCCAAGACGTTTTCGAATGTTGTGCATCTGCCTTGGACAACTACCCCCAACAAAGAAACTTCAGCCGATCCATAATTTTGCCCAGAGGGATGACCACACCACAAGCCAACAACGAGCTCAACCCGGACTGACCTGCTGAGATTTCGCCGTCTTTCGCCGCATACAGTGTTCCAGAGTGGAATGAATATATACTGTTTTACTGATGTTGACTTTCAAAGCGAAAATCTCCCCTCCCAGAAAGCCTCTGACGTAGTGCGCCGGGCGTATCTCTTCACTTGCTGTGACTTTTTCATCTTTTATGTAGGTTACCGTGGCCAGCCATCAAGACGTCCTGTCAATCCCATTCCATCCATCCCTCCATCCATCCACCCATGCTGTACGCGAATTCTCCTCGCTTTGCGCAGCTTCACCAATTCCATCATCATCTCCTCGCTGCAGTTCAGCCTGGCATGGATCATGCTGCTCCGAGACTCAGTCTATAAGTGGTACCACATCTAGAATTGAAGCGATCTGAAACGCCGGGAGGGACTATATTATACTATATTGCTTTGTCTGAAAATAGGGTACCCCTAAATCCGACATCTATCCACTGATTTATCCCTGCTCATATTGCTAGAAAGGTGGGGAAACAAATGTTGAAACACGCTCATTTGTTTGAGCCCGAGTGCACGGAGCATGGCAGGGCTTGGAACTTGTTCAAACATATTCACGCTGCCCACAACATGCAGCCTGTATGTATCTCTTCAAGATGTGGATCCAGACGTAGAAAAATGACAGTCTATACAGCATGTAGATACAAGACAATACACCAATTACACTCTATACATATGTATATATATATATATCAGTATAAGATAGTGCATTCCAACATATTCCGCATGGCCATGCCCAAGAAATTATCGCAGCCCCAACTCCATGGGAACCTCATCACCTGGGACGCTGCCAACGCGTAGCCCGCGCAGCCCCAAAGCACCACAGCATGCTGCGGTCGCGTCATGGCATGCCATTGCAGGATCGCTTCTGCGGAAATTTGCTGGCTCAAAATGTGTGGGGCCGAGTGGTTTGAACCATGTTTTTCCATTTTTCGCTGTTCCTTAGAAATTCTAGGAATTGGAAAGTCCTTGGCAAAACTCCTGGGGGAAATCGCCCCAAATCTGGCCTCTCATAGCTTGGACCGGCGCACTTGCAGGGGGCTGAATGGAAGCAAGAAGGTCCCATTGCTCCGGGGTATAGCGTACAAGCATGTACCCAATTTCATCAACCGCAGTTAGGTGATGGCTCCATGTATTTCAACATGAAGAGGGCACTTGAGGCCAAGCTTCGATGCCTGAACAAATGCTTTGCCATGACCATAATTGGTCAGAAACTTCACGCAGAACCAAAGCTTGAGCAGTCCATGTCACGACCAGAGACACAGAAAGCCGGATCCCAAGGCAAGGGTTGAAGGACGATGCTTTCAGGAAAGGGTCGACCGTCCACCAACCATCCACCATGATTGGTGATCCAGGATCTAGACAGTCCAACTGTGACTCCAGCACACAGAAGCTTCCCAAAAAAAATGCCACTCTTTGTTCGGAAACCCAGATGTCAATGTACATGACGGCTACCAGGGTTATTGCCGCCAGCAATTGGTGAGAATGCTCGTGCCTGCGCTTATTTTCCAGCACTGGTCTACTGGTTTCTTGCAGCAGAAGTTGACGCAATCCTGGCAACAGCACGCTGCTACTATTCGGGAACCCAGTCAGATACAGGATGAACGTGATGAATGTGAAGAACAAAGTGAAACTCTCCCCAGAAGTGTCCCAACAAATTCACCTACCGGCGTTGAGTTCCCAATGGGTATCAAAGGTCATCCCCCTGAGGTCGCTGTATGATTTGGTGGCGGGGTTGATCAACAAAATCAATGTCTCTGGGACAAAGAATCGAAGCCCATTCAGCCGGACACTCACGAGCCCTAATTGTCGTATGGTAATTCAGAATGATCTTGATTGAACACATTGCATTTGCAAGCTCGTGCATGCTCATCTCTGATACTCGCATTCGGCCCAGTGCCACGCCATGAGCTGGACACCCACCCAAACATTCTTCTATATGTTTCAAATATCTTCAATATATGAAACCACAGATAAGGCCGTTGAACATCCACACTCTGTGAATGTTCCCGCCCTTGGCACCTACCTCCATCTTCCTGTGTTGCTCGTGCTTTTCATCAATTTCTTCCTCCACTCCTTGCTCCGTCTGAACCTGAAGAGTAGCTGATCAAAGTTGGGATGACTTTGACATGGCTTCGAAGTGATATCGCACTGCAGGGTTGCTTCACAAGCCAAGATAGTCATGCTTGCAAACAACCAGAAAATGGTTTTCAATCAGCAACACCTAATTTCTGACTGGATTCCACCTTAATTCATTTGATTCTCACAAAACATTGGGAAAAAAAAACTGTGAATGAATGCTCTATTCCAATGCATCCACGTCCTCAATGAACCACATATTCCATAGCAATGTTAACTGGGGGTTACACCATGGTTACTTGCTGCTGGAAGAGCAACAGATCTGGTGCAAATATCATCCTGAAGTAAACCCCTAGAGGTTTGCTGAGGTCGTTCCATTCTTTTGCATCCATACATCTATGATCTGTTGCATGTCCCTCTTGATCAGGAATATCTTTTGAGATTGGAAACTGTGAGGTGTCATACAATTTCACATCATGAGCTTCCATCTTCCATTTTGGTGTGGTTCCCTCTCCATTTCATCTATTCATCTCATCTATCTATATACTGACAAGGATCAGCTTGAAGAAACTCTGAGAAACTGCCACTTTTGGGGACACCTGGGGACACGGCCCTTGTGCTGGAAACGCATCTCAAACCTTCCTCTCGTATGGTCTTTCCATGCCACCTTCCATTGAGTTGAAGAGCTCGGCGTACACCGCAGCGGTGGAATTGCCTCAGGAAGATGAAGAAATCAGGGTTTCCAATGGACTGAACACATGAATAACACATGTCTCATGTCTCCAAGACCCTTCCCTTCCAAGCTATTTTCTTCTCGTGCCACCACTTTGTCGCTGCTGCCGGGCAGAGCGAGGACAAGTAACTAACTCCTACACTATATCCTATGGCCTATAGCCACACTGACATGGGAGATCCTCATAATTTGTTTGTTGCTGCTGGCCGCTCACAAGTCTACAAATGCTCAGTATAGCTCACTCATCGCTGACCAGGAGGGTCTTTTTTAAGGATGGTAGGCCGGACTTCTTCTTCACAAGGGGCTCTTCCAAAGTTTCCACAGCCACAGGAGCGGTTTTTGCCTCATCTTCCTCATCATCTGGCATCGCTGACCGCGGCCCAAACCGTAGAACAGCCACCACGCCAGCCACCCCGAAGAAGGAGACGAAGTACATGCCCCCTCCACAACACATCCCCACAGCACATGCCAGCCATACTCCGCAGGCAGTTGTCAAGCCCTTGATCTGCCCTGAGTCCTTGAAGATCAACGCTCCACCCAAGAATCCCACTCCTGAGGGTAAAGCAGCAGCGACCCGAGAGGAATCCCAAGTTTGAGTTCCTGCTTCAAAAGCATAGATGGAGCCGATGGTGAAGATACAGGCGCCCAAGGATACTAAGCTCATGGTCCGGACACCTGCTCCCCGGTTGGACTCCCTCCGTTCCAGTCCCAGCAATGCCCCCACCACCAAGGAGACGATCATTCGGCGACCAAACTCTGCCTCCTGCCGTGTTAGGAACAGGAGCTGGGGCCAGCGGTGGCCGCGATACCTCCAATCATCTGGAAACAGCACGTTTGGAACATGTGGAACTCTGTTGTCAATGTCTTTGGTATTGTTCAAGTACTGCTCCTTGGATGTTCCAAGATCTTCAAGAATCTGCAGAAGGACGGGTATTACACGCGACTTCTGCCTCCCGCATATGTGTGAGAATGTGGTCTCAAATCTTGAATTCGTGATCTACTGATCACCCTTGATCAAGGTGTATTCAAAGCTAATCCAGCTGGTACGGGGCATAGGAGCGAAAAGCAAGATAACACATAAGACAGCAACTTGGAATGCGACTAAATGATCCCTTCCTCCCAACAGAAAAAATCAATCAAAGAAAAATAGCTTTAGTCTTGGATCCATTTATTTCAGGGTTCCTTTTTGGAATGTCATCGATATCTTTAGGGAGGGGATTGCCAAGACAAAATCAGTTTACATCAACCCAGGACTAGTAAACTCTAAATGAGTTTATTTTTCAGGGCTAGCGCCAAATAAATAAACCGAGGCTTATTGAATCTTATTTATTCTGCTCTGACATTGACCAAAATCAGTCAATTGCAAAAAAAAGTTCACATCTTTGCCCTTTGCCCCAAATCCACCTATGTAAATTATTGACAACCCCTGGATTCAAGCTATGCCCCAATGCAAATCATAGAAGAATCATAGAAGCCAAGGCTCAAACATGTAATCACCCGCATAGGGTTCGAGTAGCAAAGCCACGATGGCATAGGCGCAGAAGAAGATGGACAGGAACACGGCCGATTTGAAGGCCAAGGACCTAAAAGTTGCTCAAGGGGGCCAATTTCCCTAAAATGTCCTAAGATGAAACACCCCCGACTAAATTGGACCCCAAAATGAATCAATACCAAAAAAAGGCTTTCCAGAGGGATGTTCAATCTTAAAGGGATCGAACTATTCAATATTTTTCCATCAGTGATGTGGTAAACTAATATTAGTGGGAAGGGATCACTCTCGTTAGCTTCACTAATTTTTGTGGACGTCACCACTGGCTGCAGAAATGAAAACTCATCCTCGGCAAATCCAGGAGACTTCCCACCAGAAGCAGACACAGCTGCTGGGTTGAAAATGTGCTTCGCCATGATTGGAACGTGCGAAGGCTCCACCCTCCGTATTGTTTGATCTAAGGCTGCGTTTTCATCAAGCACCGACCCTGGAGATCAAGGGATAAAGCTTCCATTACTGTGTGATTTCTCAGAAACCATGATATTATTGATATTTATTGATGAGTTTCGTCAAACATGAGTTTTCACCCAAAAAAAAGCAGGAGAACTTCAAACAGAATGCCAAAAGATCCCACGACTGTCCAGGTAAATGCCTGGATTTTGGATCAGTGGGGCTGTTGAAGTACTGAAAATGACTCCATTAAAAATTGGTGGATCCATCGCCTCATGTTTGTGTATACTTAGGATTACTTAGGTATGTGTATTATGCATACATGTAATCCCTTATAGAATAATCTGCTTGGCTGCTGCAACCAAGCAACCCTCTTTCACGCACACAGGTGGTACCTGTGGCTGCTTCGCCAGTGGCTTCCCCTCAGGTCAAAAGCAATAGGCTGCTTCTTTCGCAGTTCGCAAGCCTCAAAGCATGCGTTCGCTGCCAGCATATTGGGCACCTACTTTCTTCCACAATGACACTCAACAATATAATTGTTCATCTCAATTTAAGAACATATGTGAGCAACAGAACTTGCAGCCTCTTCAGACACGCTTCACACTTTTCAGTGGCACTCTTGGATAAGATCTGCCTTCAGCCAAGATACCAATCCAGCAATAACCCATGGTCCCCAGACAGGTCACAGGCATTGGAGGCTGCTGTGTACGCAACCTGGGTGCTACAGCAGCCCAACGAGTACTTGGATCGGTGCCAGCTGTACCGGAATTCATGGCATATCATAGCACATATCTGCATGGTTTCCCCCTTTCCTCTGGCCATGCAACTATGGAAAATGCTGAACGGCTTCGAGTAAAAACTCACCAAGACTAGACATTGCTGATTTCAACATTCTCGACCCGTCAATTTTTTTGCGTGGTCAACTGTTGAGCTTCGGTGTGCCTCAAAATGTTCAAATGCATATCATATCTTCACCAAAGGACCCCAACTTTGATCCATATGGACCCATACCTTCCAGGTTGCATCGTGAAAGGTGTGTCCTCAAAAATCATGTACCCAAAAAAATCTTCAAGATCCAATGGAATCAGGGCCTCATCCCCTTTTTCACCCTGAAGTCATCTCCAAGTCGCAGCATCTAAGCTGCACCCACTGGCTTTCATCTCGGACAGCAGCCGCAGCTGCGCGCCCGGTGCACTTCGACCCTGACAGGCCTGGTTTTGAGATCCGGAACTGGAAAAAAGATGGAAAAAATCCCTCAACTCGCGGGCAAAACATGGCAAGACGATGCGGTATTTTGTTAAAGTTCCTTCCTTTTGTTGATCCAAACCTCAGAAAAATCACCTCTGGGAATCTGAATAAAATGAATAAGACCTCTTTGGAATCTGTTTCCAGTGGGAAGAAAGAGACGCCTCCAAGGTGGCCGTGTAGGTCACGCTGTTGGCTGCCAGCCGGAGCTGCTTCATTCGCCTGGATGACCCAGGAGAAGCCCCAGGGGTACCCCAAATCATCTGTTTTAAGAGGATTTTCCACTATGAACCATCCAGCTATTGGGGTACCCCCAGTTTAGGCAACCCCCATATAAGTAAGTGTGCCCTGCAACCACCAACAATATGGTTGAGGAAAGGGGCGCAAACTGCCAGTCTGAACAGGTTGGTGCATATGGAATCCCCCCCAATTTTGGCCCGACAAATCCGTGAGGTTCTCGGGTCAAGACTTTGAGCCTGAAAAACACATGCACCTCAATGCACCCCCTTCCCATGAAAGCTTGGCCAAACTATCCATACCCACCCAATCCATCCTATCCCCAAGAACTTGGCACCCGGCCCGACCCGACCTCAAGAGTCCCAAAGTTTGTATCCAGGCAGAGCCAGCACAGGCGGTCATCGCACCATGCAGGGCGACTTGAGACCTGGGACCTGGCTCCCCAAGAAAATCTGGGTTTGGTCGATGGTTGTTCGGCGTTTTTATGGGGACACAATCGAGGTATCATGGGAATATGGGATACTATATATCAACGATATGATATGGGTCTTTCGTAGGGAAACTGATGATCAACCATCAAGTTTGAGTATTTCAAGACAAATCCAAGTGGCTTCGGAATCCATAGGTTTGTAGTCATGTCCTCTAAGCCCAGGTCCAAGGTAGTCCATTTTTTGGAGTCATGCCTCAGACCTAGAAAATTTCACCCTCAACCAACTTCCATTGATTAAAATAACCAATCAAGAAACAACGAGTCAACAGCAGCCACCAGAAGCAGGGTAGTTTTGTCTCCATTTAACCCCAGTCATACCCAATTTGTTGTGGAATAAATCACCTATGTTATGTGGGTAAGATATGTGTGGCCTAAAGGCCTAAATCCCATCTGCTATGTGTGTGCTTCAATCCCTTATCTTGATGGGTAAAATCCGTGAAATCCCTCGTATGTTCCTACTTAACCCATCTTAACATTATCTTAACCCCATATCTATGGAGATAAATCCTTCGTTTTCATGGCTTAAATCGGTTAAATATGCTTCAATCCATGGAAAAAACCTCCCATTCTTCACCACCTGAGATCCATCCACCTCTGGCACAAAGGTGCAGCGCTAGATGCCACTGCTGGCACTTCTCCATGCAGCTGATGCTGGCACTGAAGCTCACCTCAGCTGGCGCCATTCCAATCTGAAAATAGGTGGGTCCTGGGGGGGTAGCAGATACATATACATATACACTATATATATATATGTATATATATGTATGTATATATATATTTGTATATATATATATATACATATTTGTATAAGGGTTTGTTGACCACTTACTTTTCAGGAATCAGGGGAATTGAAGTGATCAATAGGAAGAAATGTGACCATTATGTATGAAAATGTTGATAAACCCAAGAATCGTCCTCGCTAATTTCGTATCTTGCATCTAGGCGACTTTATGTCAAACAGTTTAAGATGTGGGTATTCTGAACAACTATAGGTATCGCTTTTGGGGGGGGCCCTATCGCTACACAGTGTCTTCTGCACTTTCCAGACAGCAATGAGCCCTCAATACATAAGTTAGTATACCAGAGTTTTGACCGTACCTCACATGTCTTCACACAAAAATGCATTTTGGGGTATCTAGCAATCATCTTGAAGCAAACCAAAATGGTCATCGTCAATTTGCTGACTACCAAATGGGGAAACAATCTGAAGGAACAGCCATCTGAAAGGGTGAAGAACTTGATTTTGCTCCTTGCTGTAGATTTGTTGGGTGCCCAAGTCAGTCTTGTGACCTCCCCATGGCTAGTAAAAACATGAAAAAAACATATCTAGTGGTTCAACCTCCAGTGGTGTTGATTCCACACATTGGCATTTTTACATATGGCATAACCCGAGAAAATGGGCTCGTGCCCTCAGTGCCGTCCCCTCCCTCGTGTTGGTTCCGGGCACTGCGTCGGGCTGAAGACATCCCAGAGTTCCAAAGGTGTTGAGCGCCTTCCGCCACTGTAGAGGCTTCTCCTTGGAGAGATGTGCTAGGGGGCTTCGAAATGCTTCGAAAAGACCAAGAAAACTGGATGCTCAACTCATCAACGACTGAAAATATCTAGAAATGAACAATGTTGTGTATTCCTCGTCTAGAGGAGTATTTCGTGTCACATCTATCTACATACCCATTGGTGCTTCAAAAGTGGCCTCCGGTCGCTGGCCCACCACAACAAGTATCGTATGCTGACAACAGCGCGTTTCCACAGATCCGGTTGGTTCTCAAACCACTTGCTGCCATGGAAGTGTGGATCCTCATTGCAGATGAGTGAGCCCTGCTAGCAGCCAAAAACCTCTTGAGAGTTTAGGTACGTTGGTTGGCCCAAGGAGATTGTATTTCAATTGTATGTCATCCACAGTGATAAAATCCTTCTGAATCCGAAGAATGCTTCATCTCTGGGTCTCTGCGCTACTGCTTTTCTAAGGTGTTTTCTTGCAATCCACCATCAATATGCTTTGCATTAATTGTGGTTTGTCCGAAAATAGAACGTACCCAAGAATCGCATGGCTGATCATCACTTTCACCATTGTTCAATGGCTATTTTGGGAGGTATCCCCTCATCGTTGGACAAACCCAAACACTTGGTATCTGGATCAAACACATTGTATACCAGTTGTAGCAACCCAAGAAAAGGAGGATAGAAAAATTAGTTGCCACTGTCCTATCTTTGCAGGGGTTGGTTGCCACCAACTCATAGCCGTGGAAAACTGCCATGTTTCATAGGTAAATCATCTACTTTCATCTACTTTCAAGCTAACCGTCCATGGCAAAGTCTTGCCAGATCCTCACCATGAATCAGATCAATCCCAGATCAAGCGAACTCTGACAGATCTGACAGATCAAGCGACTCTTCAGCCTGACGCCAGCGCTGCCCTGCACCCAAGGATGATAGTTGAGCACCCAGCAGCACCACGTCACGTTGCAGAAACTGCATCGCCCTGGGTAGAAATAGACAGAACCAACAAAACTGGGGAGAAAAAACACCAAAATTAAGGGGGATATATTGGACTCTAATTGTAACCTATCATAACTTATAACATATAAAATAACCATCAATCATTGGGTTGGGACACTCAATTCGTAGCTTCAAAATGGCTCTCCATCAATTGTTTCGTGTCAAAAACCGCTGTCATCGCTCCGAGATACGGTTGCTGCAGCAAGCGCAGTGCAGCCAGCCACTGTTGCCCCTGCACTGGGTTTGCCACTGTTGCCATGTCAGCTTTTCATCTGGGGCATATGATAAACAGCTAATGTTGGTAAAGCAAATACCATATATTGCTTTACTAACATTGTAGGTGTTCGCCCACTGTTCCCAAAGGCCACGGTTCCCACTGTTCCCAGTGGAGAAAAATTTGCTGTTGGTCAAACTTTGGAGCCATCCTTGATCGGCAACGTTTCACGCCTGTATAAAAATCTGAAATTGTGCGTTGCGCATCAAGGCTGCTTGGTTTCTGTATCATTTGGAGATAGGTAAATGTATGGTCATCCATCTCATCATGAGAATCATTGTTATTACTTATGAGTCGTATATGGGTGTGTCTTACATAATAATTGGCTATCCCCCCAAAGAGCCATCTTAAGAAGGAAAAGTGAGATCATTCCTTGGGTTCGGTGGCACCCTGCTGTATTTTCAGACAAATGGAAAATGTGCAAGAAACCTCTATATTTGATGGTAAAAACCATGGTTTCTGCTAAAGATTTTCCCAATCCAATGATATTTATGATTGGTACCCCAAGGTAAACCAACATAGATGTGGAAAATCAAGCATAGGTTGTCCATATCTACGTTAACGTTTACCCAAGGGCAGTATATCCATTTTATCATGTATATCATATATATATATATATATACCATAGGTTTTTCACATATACATATATGTATATATATATATATATATGAAAAAAATATTAAAAAAATGGACCAATGACCATGTCGATGAACATCGCATCCATCCCATCCCACCTTTTCACAGGCACTCACGGCGGCACTGAAGGCGATGGTGTTGGGTTCATGTCCTGCCTTGGTGTCCAATGGCCCCGGTGAAAATGCCTTGGAGAGGGGAAATTCAACGTGGAAAATGGGGGTTAATAGTTGAACACCACCAAGATAAAAATGGAAAATGGGATGAAAATTGATAAAATGTGCGTGTGTGTTTCCGATAATTGACTTTTAGTGGGAGATCAAACAAACCATACTGGAATCTAGTGGGGATAGCATGCCACCGATATGGGGATGGTATAAGTTTGTTCAGAAAGCAAAGTCCCAACTTGGCCATAAAAGAATAAGGAAAATTTACTTTGCAAACCATTGGATCTTGGCTATCATTGCATTGGGAAACTCAATTCCTAGCTGCTTGCTGCTTGACACCCGGCAGATGAACACTCATAGCTCCAAACCGCTCCCAAATCTCGGATAGTTGGGGTACCCATGACTAACCCATAAAAATAAAGCACCTTGAGGTCAAAGCCCTGTTCGGAGCACCGAGGATCGAGCCATTCGCAACTCTTCAAACAGATCCACAGCCACAGCGGCCTTGAGGGGTTCAAGCCATGCTGTTGTCAATATGGCGTGTGGACAAAAGTGGTGACTCTTCACAATATTTGTAAATGTTCCACTTTAGCATAGAAACCTTCTGGCCTTGGCCACTTTTTCACCCTTCAACTCAACATTGCCAAATGATGCAAACACATGCAGAAGACTTGCTATGACCGTACTATGACCCATCCGAAAGATCCAAGCTCGCCTTGCGTGCTTTCTCACAGCAACTAATGGCGGAACTGTAGGTGATCAAGGTGGAGATCTTACGATTCTGCGTCTCCCGTAGGATATCTACAGCCCGTTGCCACTGGACATCGCATAAAGTCAGCGCTGTATTGCATGCGACCACATCGAGCTCAATCTGCAAGTCACCTGGGCTGGAGAGAAGACGCTTTATTAGGCCTTATTGCTAGAAAGATTAGAAAGCCCCTCCAGATGATTGTCACAGTCTCGCGGTCGGAAAAGCACCCATTGAGTTAAACGCGAAAACCAGAAATGGCCATGGACAATAGGAAAATCATCTTCCAAAAAACATTTTCAGGATGTGAAATGTGGTGCAACCTACTAATGCTCCGCATGGCATCAGAAATGCCTGAAAAGCCATGCTGTTGGGAATCCCCTGGCTGGGTCAATTTTTGTAGTGCTTGGATTTCTCCGCGCAAATTGCAACCACACCCTATCCGTTGTTGGTATTCCCTGAGGTGAATCCCTGCATTGTTTTTCATTGCATCATGATTGCTTTGGGATATTGCAGATATCCTTTCTGCCTAATCTTTGCACTTTCCTGTGCCAAGTTTAGATCAGTTCATTTTTCGACTACAGGGACACCTCCTGGATTGGCAATGCCTTGATATCAAGAAAACCCTACAGGAAAGCGAATGTTCTCCTATTCAGACATATATGCCAAATGCATGTACAAATCTTTACAGATATATATATATATATAAATATGACACCTGTTTGTATCATGTTATGTACCGTTATAGACACCACCACCCAGTCAAAAACCATAGGTGCCTCTATATTAGTAAACATGCAATATACTAATACATATACATATATACAGACAGAGAGAGAGAGAGAGAGAGAGAGAGACTAGCTAGATAGCCAGATAGCTACATAGCTACATACCTCCATAGCTAGATACCTAGATACCTAGAGACCTAGATAGCTAGATAGCTATATAGCTACGTAGCTAGATAGCTGTATAAAATAGATAGCTAGAAACACCTATACATGTATATAAATATGTATATACATGTGTATATATATGTATACACAAGTTAACTGTCTATGTATATATATCAACTCAGGCTCTCCCTTTCACATCCATTTGCGAAGCTTGTTCCACAGCTGGTAGGTGCTTTGCTACCGCTCGTACATCTTTGCTACCGATACGTACTCCATGAGTCCTTGCTGTGCCAATGGTTCAGATGCAGCTGTAAAATGCACCTTCCAGAAGAAAAAACGATTCCAAGTGCAATGGGCCGGGAAGAGCCAGCGGGGAGGGTGCACTTGAGAGTGACGGGCAGCAATCGTAGATAGGTGTCATCAACTCAGGCTCTCCCTTTCACATCCATTTGCGAAGCTTGTTCCACAGCTGGTAGGTGCTTTGCTACCGCTGCATGTAGAAACGATGGCTATGCATGNATCAACTCAGGCTCTCCCTTTCACATCCATTTGCGAAGCTTGTTCCACAGCTGGTAGGTGCTTTGCTACCGCTGCATGTAGAAACGATGGCTATGCATGTCCATGAGTCCTTGCTGTGCCAATGGTTCAGATGCAGCTGTAAAATGCACCTTCCAGAAGAAAAAACGATTCCNGCATGTAGAAACGATGGCTATGCATGTCCATGAGTCCTTGCTGTGCCAATGGTTCAGATGCAGCTGTAAAATGCACCTTCCAGAAGAAAAAACGATTCCGCTATTTCCACCCGTTTGACATTCGTCTCTTTTACACTTGGAATAATACATACCATGCCCGCAAGGGGATATTTGCTCGCAGGAGACATTCAGCTTTGCGTACTACTGCAGGAAAGGATTTCGCAACCTCAAAGACCAGGTCCCTGGTCTCTGGAGGTACCTTTCTCAGGTACACAAGAGCTGACATCTCCTGCACATAGATCTCCATCATTTTTCGATTGGCCCAACGCCCACGGCGTTGAAGAAGGTCGCCATTCTCCAAAGTTTGAATCAACCATGTCGAAGCTCCGGCCCGTATTGATGCAAGTTCCAATGGCCTTGCCCCATCAGTGTTAGACAGGGGGAGGTGCAAAGCTTTCAAAACGTCTTTCAGCCTCGATCGCAATGTACTTCCGCTCAAAGGCCACAACTTTTGATGGGGTTTAAGCGGACCCAGAAAAAGTTCAACAACATAAAGCATGTCAGCCATGTCGATCTTTGCAGTTTGATGTCGCGCATTTGAAAAACGAGTCTTTGGATCTCGAATGGACAGCAGGCCAAATGGCAGGGTCCTATCGCCATCGGAAGGAAGAACCAAATCTTCCCTGCTAGCAGCCAACAGTTCCCCGGGTCTTAATAGCCCTGCCCACATCAATGCAACAACACCTGCAAACTGGGTCCAGCCCCATATGATCGCAGTAGAGATGACTGCCAGTGCCACTGGACCAGGCATGGCCGAGTGGTGTGTACTTGGTTCGTACCGGTTCCAGCTATACCCAAAATCCCAAGCGCCTTGAAGCATCCGCCGCATGGCAGGTTTCCAACTCGTGATTGAGTTGATAGTCTCAGCATATTTGGCATAGCTTTTTCCAGCATCGTATAAAACCCTTCCATATCTCTCCAGCAAAATATTGATATCGTCAATATGTATATGATGGTTCTCAAGCATCATCCAAATGTCAACACCCTGCTCAGTCGCCCAGATAAAAAACTCATCCAGCAATGTCTCACGCTTTGCCCTGGTTTCAGGCCTCACAGGCCTCCCAGACGGCACAGGCGGCCGTGCCATACGTTGAGCAGCTTTAACTCTTTCACCAGGAGTCCTAGGAAAAACCGGCATGGCTTGCGCGCCCGTCCCTAAGCAAGCAAAACCACCAACGGAAATCCACAGCAACCTAGGGTAGGGGGCACCCAGCAGCAGCACCCCACAACCAGCAGCAGTCCAGGTGGAAGGAGTGACAGATGAAAAACCAAAGGATGGCAGGGAGATGTGACTGGCGATGCATGGAAGGAGGAAGATGATGAAGGAATGCAATGAACCGGGAAAGAGGCCGAAAAGTCCAAAACTAGGCCCCTCCCCTGGGTAGCCAAGGCTGGCGTCAAAATCCATTTGATCAGATGCATGGCCAGAAGCTTCGCAAGTGGAAATGGAGGACTGTCTGAAGATTGATCTGTCAGTGAACCACAAAAGGTCGGGTCCGATCATCCTCAAAACAAATCTCACCCAAAGAGATGCCCATTTCTTCAGTTTTGGCAGCTCCACAAGCATGTAAATCTCATCCTCCGACCAAAGAGACAGATCAAGGCTCCCGTAGACAGGACGCAACTCCACGTCTCGTGTGGGATCATCTGCAGGATTCCAACGAGTTGGAACAAAGGGCAATGTCAAGTAGATTGCAGCAGCAACTTGTGTAGCACCAACTCTTCGGAGAACCGTAGATAAAGCTTTTGAGCTGCTTCTGCCTTTTGACGTAGCCCCCCTCACGACAAAACTGTCCACAAGAGCAACTGCTCGTAGAGGTCTGCGCTCACGGGCAAGGATATTCACCAAACGCAAGATTGAGGCTTCCTCCAAAATGTTGATATGGCTTTGTTTTTTGAAAGTCCATGAACTGTGTACCTGCCATGGTGATGACAGGGCAACCTCATTGACCAGTTGATTTTCTAGCCCTGAGACCTCGATGTCTAAGTCATCGGTCCTACTGGACTTCACTGCAAGAATTGCCTCCACAAAAATGTCCGCCAAAGCTTGAACTAGAAGAGGAACGTAAGTTGCAGAAGCTTTTGTATAGGCTCCCTGTATACGAATGTGCGGAGATTGGCATTGACACCGCTTCGCAATTCGCTGCAACGATGCATTGACACTCAAAAACCGAAAGGGCTTCAGGTGTATGGAGCCAAAGCAGCATGAGTCACATCTTTCCTCTGCCGCGCATTGAAGAGCTTTCACTGCTTGCCACCCAGGTAAATACTTGAGGTAGGAGCTGTATGTGGTCTCCATTACTCCAGCAGCATCATTTGTTGCAGCAACATACATCAACTGAGCTCCTCTTTGACCGAGAAGGTTCCCGATCTGAGTTTGAGGGTCATGAGGATCAAATCCAAATGGGCACGTAGGGCTTCGCAATCTCGCCGCATAATGGAAAAAGTGGTACATGGGGGAGACACAAAGAAAGCAAGTAACTTCTTGGATGAGATGAGATAGGTCAACCACTCCATCACATGTGCCATGCCCAAATTGTACTCAAGCGAAATGCCAATATCCAAAGGCGGCCCAACTGTAAACCCTCGTTCTGACAAAACCTTACTAATAAGGCTCGCTCCAGAAAAAACTTCAATGAAATCAAAGTCATATGCCAGAGGTCTGTCAGGTCCAATTGGCTCCTTCTGCAAAAGTTTCTCCTCATCAAAAAGTCCATTCCGCTTCAGAATCACCTCAGCAGGAGACATGATTCGAGTGTAGCTACCTTTGCAGCGGCAACTCTGCCAAAGAGATGCTGAGATAGACTTTGGCACTGCTGCACTGCAGATGGCACCCTTGTCATTTGAAGCGTCTGTGGCAAAGATCGTGGGCATGTACTCAGCGCCTAAATCTGAAAGCGCAAGCGGCATCAAAGTTGCCAAAAGCACCAGTTCATTCGCAACACTGCGTGGAAGAGGTACCAGTTTAGGATTATTCTGATCCACTGTATTCTGATCCACCAAGTGATACGCCTTGCAGAGGATGGACATCAAGGGACGTCGGAATGCCAGGACTGAGACCCAACCACCAATAAGGCAGAGATGCAAGGTGTCTGTTGTGGCCGTAAGTCCACAAAGTACCAGAGTCAAAAAAGACAAAGCAATCCTCTTGTCTGCTGGGGCACCCACCGTACATAGCTGCCTCGAAAGGGCACGCTTTCCAGAGTTTACGTAAGCACCCACAAGCTTGCCTTCATTGTCACCCCTCACATCTTTTGCTGGAGATCCCAGCAGGTCAGCATCTTCATAAGCCCTTTGGCTCGCCACATAACAGGCCGCCGCTTTGCTGTCGAGGTTGTCCGTCTCCTTATTCTCAATGCTTGCTGCAAAATAATCATCAATCACCAACCCTTGGAGCAGTGAGGATGAACGGAGACACCTTGAAGCAATCAGACGGCTGCTAGGTTCCAATAATCCATACCTTTGCAACCAGTGCTCGTGAGCTGAAGTTGCTATTTCCACGCCAGCATGATCCCCCTGCAAAACTGAAGAGAAACAAACCCAGAGATGATCTTGAGGAAGAGCTTCAGGGATAGAGTTCTCTCCAGGATGCAAATGAAAAGCATGCAAATCGTCACCACGCTGCTCCCTGGAAGACCGTTTCTGCAATGCGGAACGCAAGAGATAAGCAGAATATGCTTTTGTATCTTCCAGCATGGATTTGTGCACTGAGGGCGCGCATCTGTAGCCCAGAGCTGATGGTAGTAGTCCTTCCGGTCAGTGATAACGAGAACCACCTTCTGGCTGCGGACATCCACTTGCAAGTCCATGATGTCGGGACCCGCAGGCAAGTGCTTGCTTGGACCAGCAACCCGGCATTCAAAAGAGTTTTGACCCCTTCTATCGCCGATCTGCCTATCTTGCTCGGCATTCTTGTAGCAGTTGAAAATCTTCACCAGAGAACCCTTGGGGCGATATCCAGTATGTAAATACAACAGGTTGTTGTCGTCCCAAAGTTTTGCCAGCTTCGCAACTTCATGTGGAGAATCACGAACGAGAGGGTGAACCCCTATATCGAGGTCAGCCAGCAAACTACGAGGTTCTCTGTAGGCCATAATGAGGTCATCAGAGAGGAGCTGAGTGACATCCCAGTGCCCCGTACCAAAAACTTTCAATCGCTCAGCATTCAGATCTGCAAAGGGAGTGACCTCAGGGAGTGTAGATTCACCCTTCTGAATGTGGATCCCACTGAAGCCCTTCTCATAGCTTGCAGAACCTCCTCCATGAGCTGTCAGGAGATCAGAGAGCTCCCCAAGCTTAGAAATCAATTCAGGATGTTTTCGACCCGACTTTGCCAAAGGAAAAGACTCAGCCAGGCCGTCCGACCTTATTAAAGCAGCCACACGCTTGTAAAGAGCAAGGTGTTCAGCGTTTGGTTGCCTCCTCAAAGCTTCATCGCCAACCCATCTGCCATCGAAGAACCAAAAGTTCAAGGCCATACAAACTGCATGCACAGCACGACGCAGGTGAATCAGCTTCCGTTTGGTGGATGAGAGGCCAGAGGGCATCCTGTCAAATTGCTTGAAGTCAATCAAGGGGACAGGGAAAAAGGCCGGTGTCGGAGGGCCAGAATATGAACTCCTCCGAAGCAAATGGATGCTCTTGCTCAAAAAAGATGAAAAGGGAGACCTCGACCTCAAAATCATCGGTATCAACATGGCACACCACTTCGGATATGACATAAGCATTGAACCTGAGACCGTAGAGGAACGAGGTCTATCAGTACCTGCATTTGTACAATCCTCTTTGCCTGGCACAAAATCACTAGCAGCACCAAAAACTGTGCGATCTCCTTGGGAACCACTGTGATGGCCACTGTGCAGAGAGGAACTGAATTCTGGAAGGCCCTGGGGCCCTTTTACTTCTGTTGGCATCATGGACTGTCTTGGCCCCCCTTTGGCTTTTTGGGGAACCTTGGCTTTCGCTTTGGGCTTGGATTGTCGCTTGACTCCTGCGAGCTGCTGGGCTGTTTTGGAGGAGGAACAGGAGGAGCCTTCTTCATTTCCGTCTTGCGGGTTGTGAGCACCTCGAGCTCCTTCATGTAAGCCAATGCAACTGCAGCCCAACTTGGAGGCACCAAAGGAGCGAACGGCCTCCCTGCAGCTGAGAGATTTGTCATCCTCTCTGCAAACAACTGCTGGGGTGGCTCTTCCATCAAAGAGATCAGGTATGCTATCCCCCAACCTCCATCCATGGCTGCTTGCTCCAGGGCTGCAGTCAACAGAGCCAGGTACTCCTTGGTTGCAAAGAAGTCGTCCTGAGCTGCTGCATCCATCGCATGAGCAACAATCCACATAATCATGCCTGTTTCGCGGCAATTTTTGTAGCCTCCGTAGCGTTCCAGGTAGCTCATCAAAGAAACGTCTGCCTGAGCTAATTCCTCTGGCGTCTTGGGGATTGTGCGAGCAGGATTCATTCGCTTGTAGAGCTGCTGCTGGACCTGCATGAAATAGGTTGAAGAGCGGCTTGCCAGATCTGCCTGCATTTTCTCTCTTCGCGCAACGCCTTTTGTACTGAGTCCCACCCCTGCTGAGCTGCTTGCCGATGACAGGTCTGAGATTGGGTCTCCTCCTGCCAGGTGAGCGACTAACTGGGTCAAGGCCTGGCTCTGCTGAGTCAAAACATCGACCATCTGATCTTTCCCAGCGGCACAAGAGCTTGGAATGGGAGCTGGTGCTGGAGCCACATCTGTTGCACCTGGCCCAGATGTCATCTTGGTTCTTGGTGGTGGACCCAGAAGCTTTGCAGCGGCTTTTGGGGCAGAACCAGGAGAAAGATTTGCAGACAGAGAAGGTACCGCTGAAACCATAGGCCCAAAGACAGGCTCTTGCGCATGACTTGCAGTACCAACCATAGTCTGACCGCTTTTCACCAGCGTGTCCTGTTGAGCCATAACAGTTTGCAACTGATGTTGCAACGTCATCATCTGAGACGCCAATGATGCCAGAGTGGTACGACCTGCTTTCTTGGCTGCAGCCGGCCGCTTTGCAGTTGGGGCTGTCGGAACATCCGGCTCTTCTCGAGCGGAATAAAAATTCAGCCTTTCATGTGCAACTGCATCTATCCACTCAAAAATGACTGGTAGAACTGGGGAGAGCTTTGGGAGCGCATTGGGCTCCTCAGCATAGAAAGGCCTGATGGTCTCCGATGAATCCGTCACCGGATCATATTCTCTCATCAGCTCCAAAACCACATCCTCAAGATCCACTGCCAAAAAAGTCACTGAATTCGGTAAATCAATCACACCAACGGCACCTGAGCCAACGTCCTCCTCCACCATGAGCTGCGCATTGAATTCGCGCGAAGGACCCAACATGCCAGGGTCTTCGCTCAGCATTGCATCCAAAAGAAGATTGGTGGATAGGATCTTGTCAGGAATTGCGTACAAGACCCCTCCAGGCCGTGCAAGGATTGGCAAAGCATATGTCTGCACACCTGAAGATCCATCCTCCACAAATTCCGGTGGCACCGTCCAGACAAAGAGGGACGGGTCACCATCCTTCGCAAACTTCACCAAGGACTTGTCCATTTCTCCAGCCTTGGGACAGGAGATCCTGCACCACAGCAAAAGATGGATAGTTCGGTCAGGCTGACAAAGCCCCTCGCCACGCAATTCTCCTCAACTGTCAAAGCAATCTCAAGGCACTTCCTGCTGGTGACCCTGCGATTGTAGGCTGGAGACTTGCGGTAAAGGATGATCCAATGTTGGTAGTCTTTGCAGCCTTCCAACGGATCCTTCTCAAGCTCTGTCTCAGTTGCCAGGGAGATATGAGCCCACCACCCCGCGTTGAAGGCTTTCAGGGCGCGCTCCAAGATGGCTTCTGGAGGTCCTGGTAGAGCCCGCGCTGCAATGCGCACACACTCTTCAGGTAGGGCTGGAGGGCCGTCCTCAAGTCCTCGAAACCTCAAAATTGTCTGCAGTGCCAAAAACTCAGGCGGAGGCAAAGGTGTAAATTGATCGTCCACCAAAACCCAATCTCCGAACTGGCCCGGCTTCAAGAGGTCTGCAATGGCCTCTGCTAGTTCCACCACCTCAACCTGGAGACGATCTGCCTGATTAGAAAGGGCGGTTAGCTGCAGGTGGAGGCCGTTGCTCATCCACTGGGAGATACCCTTGAAGCCTCGATCTCAGGCGCAGGCCAGACAGTGAAGAGGGCTGAGAGGATGCAGGATGGAAGTGTGCAGCTGAGTGGGCTGGTGATGGTTGAGCTTGGAATATGATCCACAGGGCACCCAGGCAGACGAAGACCCCCGAAAAGAATCCAAGAGAAAATCCAAATCCAAAGAAGGGGATGCCTGAACTGCCGCAGTGGACTGGACAAGAGAAGCCCCAAGCAAGATCCCTCAACACACCAGCACCCGCAGCAAAACGTTCCAACCACAACATACACTACATGCACTTGAGAGTGACGGGCAGCAATCGTAGATAGGTGTCATATATACAGTATATATACATCTTGTGTATGTATATATATATATATATATCATATGTATATATATATATATATAATATACATAATATATATATATATGGAATTGTATGGATATGATATGATATGATATTAAACGTATCATACATCCACATCAACATCAGCCACTATTCTTCCGCGGCGCCCATCAGCTCCAAGATCTTCATGCCCTGCTGCCACTCTGAGGCTCCACTGCACGCCTTCAATGCGCCGCAGCACTCGATGACGCCAAAGGCCAGGCCGGACGCCAGCAGCTGCTGCAACAGCTGGAGGCTCCTCCATTGGATGATTGGAAAATGATGGAGAAACCATGTCGGAAAATGATGGAAACTGGAAACTGACCAAAAAATCCGCAAAAATATTGGAAAAAAATGATGTTTCTGATTTTTTTTTGGGGGGAAGGGGTTCCATTTTCGCCACCATTTGGACCTTCCCAGACGACAGGTTGGATGCCAACTGCATGAGGACAATCAGGTTTCAGCCACTATTGTCAGAAAGTTGGGCGATTTGACAGCAGAGAATGGCTGATGAGATGTCATCGGCAAGAACTGGATAGTGCAGCTGACTCAAGTTGGATTGTTCCGACACAAAAAAAAAAGGATTGGATACACTACACAACTGGATCCAGACGGAACACTTGAAGGGTTGCAAAAAAGAAAAATGGGTTGGAGGTCTTGAATCTTGATCCAAGCCCACTTTCGATCAAAGCTCTTCAACAAAGATCGGGGACGCGTTCTTTGTCCATGCAGCAGAATTTCTGGACTTGCCAGAAGAAACCCAAACAAAAAAATGTCGAAATCCGACTTTTGGATACTTTTGGAACTATCCAAAGCTATCCACTCCTGTCCTCTGCCACTGCTTGGCTCGGCCCAGGGCATTGATACAAGCGCCAAAGGACACAGCACTGGGGCGCAAGGCTGGCTGTAGATCCTGTCGGCATTTTGTGCGTTTCGGGATTCAAGGCAACTGATTTGGTTTGATCTGAGAATGATTCGGAAACCTCCAAACTCTCGATCATCATTCCCCCATTCAAATTGCTTATCTTCTTGGTACCGCAACCCCAGGTCATCCGCGGGACAGCGGTCATCCAGCACCAGGATGGTTCCATTTCCGGCCCGAGTCTCAGTGTCTCCCCACTGGCAGGATCGCAGTGTCCAAGATATTGAGAAAGAGACTGATGTTGCTGAGTATGATAGATTGTTGGTGTTTTTTTTGTGTTTCTTCGTTGCTAACCCAAAACATTAAACACGCGAAACAGACAACCATGACGCCTGAAAAAGTTGCAATGCCTCCCTCCACTTGGAACGTCGCCCTGCTGAACCTTGGTGAAGCGACAAATCTAATGACATGAGATCTACCAGCGGCTGAACGACGATGCCAAAGTTTGCCAAACATCTGAAAGCTGCGCAGTTTTGTTGAACCGTTCCATATTGTGTTGACAATAGTTTGGTGATGCAGTGGAAAAGACACATCCGAGAGACTGATAGCAGCATTGGCATCCTCGGAATTGGTAAAAATGAAGACATGTATTCGAGAAGAATAAGGATGTACTCCCACATACTCCAACAACTGGTGGGGTTTGCTGCAGCCTCACTTTGTTTGCTATCCTTTATGCTGAAATCATGTCGACCTTATCAAATTGAATTTGGTCAGAGATGTGATTGTCGTGTAATCTGCGCACCGTTAATGGCTAGGACATTTATCGAACGCCCCAGCTTTCTCAACCATCAGATCTCCTGCAGTCCCATCGTCGTCTTTCCTTTCCACGCTCCATCAGGCTGCAGTCCAAACCAACTACTGTGACCAACAAGAACAAAGGCCGACCACAAGGCCAAAACACCAAAACGAACGAAATGTTTCACGACTCGATGGTATGATGTGTTGTTGCGGTACTGGTTCACCTGCGTTTCATTTTCATGTTCAGCATGCACCACTGCGAAGGTTGCACAAATGAGAACTGAGTGGAAGAGTTGCATGAGGTCTCGGAATGAATGATGCACCTTCTTTTGAGATGGTATATAAACCTTCGAGCCCAATGATCGGCCAAATGATGCCTATGTTTTTGCCCATTTCCCCCCATGTCTTGGAATTTTGCCGAATTTTGGATGAATTTAAAGCTGCATGAGTGTTTTGTCGGGACAAGTTCCGTAAACAAAACCATGTTTTGCTTCAAAAAATGATGCAGACTATTCTTGACGTGATGATGTATGTCAAACACTTGAATTCGAGTGAGACCACAAAGCATTCTATCAAATCAATTGATTGCAAACACGGCCATGGCACAACAATCGTTGGTGTGAAAAAATAAGGTGTTTTCATTTCATCGGGATTGCAACCACCAAATTTCGGTCAACACTGCCTTTTCATGACAATTTGACATGCAAATACAGAACAGATATTTGAACATGTCCGAACTGCGCAACAATTCCAGTTTACGAATCGTTTTTTGTTGAGTTTGTTGCCCCCCCTTTTGCTGGTTGGATTTATTGAATATACAGTGTAATTGCACCAGTTGTATGTGAAAAATTGCAAACTGTTCGCCACGTCCAAGCAACATCCTGAACAGAGTTCCTTGATGTTGTTCACAGGTAAGACGTGTGAACTAGGGATTTCACAAAGCGAAAATGATGTTTAAAAATCATATCACTTGCAACAGGATGTGCACGATAAAACAATACAATTTACCCTATTTCTGGTTTGCAGGTTGTTGTTTTTTTTGATTCTGTGCAAAATGTTCATTTTACCTTGGAAAACTGTTGTAGAGAAAGCAAAGTTGCAGGAACGAAGGACTTACCATCAATGTGTTGCATCATGAACCAAAGCAACATCCATGAGGCCCATATCGCAAAACTGGCATTTTTTCAAGCGTTGCTTGAAAGCCGAGCAAAGCACAGCATACAATATAGGGAAACTCAGCAGCTGAACGCCACGGGGCACCACAACGGACGACAGTGCCGTGCACAGATTACTGAACAGCCTTGACAAAGGACTTTCGAACGTTAAATGCCCATCAAACACGACAAAATCATTGTTCCGAAAACGAACAAGACGACACGAAACAGGTTGGTCACTTGCAAGCCATTGGGTCTGGGTCATGGGTCGATGCAGTAATCTCATGAAAGGATGCTAATGTTTCGGCGCCCGGACGCTCAAACAAAGCTGGTTCAGCTACAGTAAGTTTTTAGGAGTTGGCGGACATCAAGCAGTTTGATTGCTAACATCCACATGTTGGCGGATGCACGCGGATCACCAGTTGATACAAACATTTCACTCTTGTGACCATATGCGTCAGAAACATACCCCCAAGTGAATGGATCAAAATTCCCAAAGAGAGTGGGTTATCCCGTTATCCCTTGTAAATGTCAACATAAGGGTGAACCCCTCGAAATGGTGGTCAACTGGAATGGATATCTAGGCAGCCTTCAGGCTGCTGCCTAATCAAAGAAACCAACCAAAAAAATGACTTGGACGACCAAAGTAATTTGTGATAGTTTGTGGGTAGTTGGAAATAGAAAGCATGAAACACAATGCGTTCCAACGGGCAAAAATTTTCCAGTTGTTTCTGTTTGTTTCGGTTTCAATTTGCAAACAATCACATCAAAATCATCGAATTTTCCGTTGTTTCTCTACCAGGGTCTTGTGTGGCCATGTTGCTGGGGAATGTCAGAACCTGCCCTTGACCTGCCACATCCCAAGCGTGGACCTGCGAAACACACCTGTGAAATCTTGCGACTTTTCAACTAAATCAAATCAAAACATATGCCTAAAATATCCTAAAATATCAAAGTCAAAATCGATGTATTCGAATATGCATATTATTTACCACAATGAAACTGTTTGAAAAAATAGATGAATGAATAAAATACATCAGTCAATAAGTGGACACCTCCATCAATGAAGAAATAACTAAATATGTCGATTTTTGAATTTCATATTTTTATTTCTATTGATATATTTTTGCGCATTCATACTTGCAGTTAGGTTTAGATTAAAATTTAGATGTCGTTATGTTGAGTTAAAAATTTGGATTGATATGTATTTTTATGTTGATGTGTATGTTCCTGTTCTATTTATGGTGCTATTTATCAAAGGAAATCTAAAAGTCTGTACTTCCGTGTTACGAAAAGTGTTCTGCACAGCAACCAGGGCAAAGAAGGACAGCAAAAAAACTACCATAGCAAACAAGTCTCACAACCAAGAAGTACCAGAGCCAAGAAGTCTCACAGCAACGAAGTACCAGAGCAAAGAAGTAGCATAGCACAGGAAGTAAAAGATAGTAACATGGCAAAATAAGTACCATAGCAAAGAATACCAGAGCGAAGAAGTCTCACAGCAAAGATGTACCAGAGCAAAGAAGTAGCATAGCACAGGAAGTAAAAGATAGTAACATGGCAAAATACGTACCATAGCAATGAGGTCTCACAGCAAAGAAGTACCTGAGCAAAGAAGTAGCATGGCAAAATAAGTACCATAGCAAAAAAAGTACCAGAGCGAAGAAGTACCAGGGCAAAGAAGTAGCATAGCAAAGGAAGCGACACAGCAAATGAAGTAGCATAGCTAAGAAGGACAGCCTAAAAAGTACCATAGCAAAGAAGTCCCGCACAAAAGTTTTGTTTTCACATCCTCACCCTTCACTTTTGGAGGGAAGTCTCGCACCTTTCCGTTTTTAAGGGAAGTTTCAAAAGTTTCGTTTTCACGTCTTCTTCACATCTTCGACGTTCAGTTTTTGAGAAAAGTCTTGCACAAAAGCTTCGTTTTCACATTTTCAACTTTTTGTTTTTGGGAAAGTCTCGCACATCATGTGTTTTTGAAAGTTAGCGGATGCGTGAAATGCTGTAATCTGCAGGACAAAACGTGCCTCGAAAAAGGGGACATGGAAGATCTGCCGCGCGGCGTGTGCGAGACGGTCTCGGCTGTGCCGGAACGGTCTCGGATCGGCCCCGCATTGACATTTGACATTTTCACAACTTCAACTTGCAGGTTTTGAGGGAAGTCTCGCACAAAAGCTTCGTTCTCACATCTTCAAATGTCAGTTTTCAAGGGAAGTCTCGCACGAAAACTGCGTTTTCACATCTTCAACCTTCAGTTTTGGAGGGCAGTCTCGCATCTTTCAGTTTTGGAGGGAGGTCTTGCACGAAAGCTTCGTTTTCACATCTTCAACCTCCAGTTTTTCAGGGAAGTCTCGCGCCAGAGCTTTGTTTTCATATCTTCAACTTTCTGTTTTTGAGGGAACTCTCGCACGAAACAATTGTTTTCACATCTTCCACTTTCAATTTTGGAGGGAAGTCTCACGAAATATTTGTTTTCACATCGTCAACTTTCAGTTTTGGAAGGAAGTCTCGCACAAAAGCTTCATTGTCACATGTTCAACTTTTGGCTTTTGAGGGAAGTCTCGTACAAAAGCTTCGCTTTCAGATCTTCAACTTTCAGTTTTTGAGGGAAGTTTCGCACACATGTGTTTTTGAAAGTTAGCGGATGCACGAAATGCTGCGTTTTGCAGGACAAAAGGTGCCTCGGAAAAGGGGGATGCGGAAGCTCCGCGCGGCGTGCGAGACGGTCTCGGCTGTACCTGGGCAGCAGCCGAAGGACCTTCAGCGAAGGTACCTTAAGGTCGCTTCGAAATGCTTAAGGTACCTTCGAAGGCTTCGAAGCCTTAAGGTACCTTCGAAGGCTTCGAAGGTGCCGACGAAGGTACCTCAAGGGGGCTGCGACGAAGGTACTTTAAGGGGGCTTCGACGAATGCTTCGAAGGTGCCTTGAGGGGGCTTCGAAGGCTTCGTTGAAGCCCCTTTATGGTACCTTCGTCGAAGCCCCCTTAAGGTACCTTCGAAGGCTTCGAACCGCCTTAAGGTACCTTCGAAGCCTTCGAAGGTACCTCAAGGGGGCTTCGAAGCCTTCGAAAGTTCCTTAAATGGGAAAAAGAAGAAGAAAGGAAGAGGAAGAAGGTACCTCCTTCAAGCCCCCTTGAAGCCTTCTTGAAGCCTCCTTCAAACCCCCTTGAAGCCCCCTTGAAGCCCCCCCTCTTCAAGCCCACTAGTACGATTATTTTTACTACTACGCAATACTACTTTGTAATATTGTTCTATGAACAAAACAAAGGGGCCAGGAAATTTTACTACTACTTCTTTTGCTACCATATTACTACGACTATTATTATTAATTGCTTCTGAACAAAACAAATGGGGCAGGAAATTTTACTACTACTACTATTATTACTACTACTACTACTACTACTACTACTACTACTATTACTACTATAACTACTTTAACTACTACTACTACTACTACTACTACTACTACTACTACTACTACTACTACTACTACTACTACTGCGATTATTACTAGGAATTGCTTTTTGAACAAGACAGATGGGACAGGAAATTCTACTACTACTACTCCTCACTACTACTACTACTAAGACTACTACTACTACTACTACTACTACTACTACTACTACTACTACTACTTCTACTTCTACTACTACTACTACTACTACTACGACTACGACTACTACTACTACTACTACTACTACTACTACTACTACTACTACTACTACTACTACTCTACCACTACTACTACCACTACTACTACTACTACGACAACCACCACCACCACCACCACCACCACCACCACCACCATGACTACTACTACTACTACTACTACTACTACTACTACTACTACTACTACTACTCCTGCTGCTGCTGCTGCTGCTGCTATTATTACTATTACAAGGTTTTGCAAACCATAAACAATTTTTGTTCATTCGTCGTATGCTAGATGCTATCACTGCATGCACTATTCTGGGTGTTGTCCAAGACAAGCCTAGAGCAACCCGTGCTGAGTTGTGCTTCGTTCCATTGAAAACAACAAGTGGCCTAACTTAGCCTTTTTGAAGCCTGAAACCATAGTCTTAGGTCACATGTCAAGGTGGTCACAGAAAGTGCAAAAGTGTGTTGTTGGCGAAGCATTGAGGTTTGCCGAACGACAAGTGACTTAACAATCCTTTTTGGAACCCCGAAACCCTAGTCTCAGGTCACCTGTCAAAGTGGTTTCAGGAAGTTTGCAAAAGTATGTTGTTGGTGAAGGCCGTGCGGTCTGCCAAACAACATAACACTGCATTTTCGAAGCCCAAAACCCTAGTCTCAGGTCACTTGTCCAAGTCGTCGCAGGAAGTGTGTCTTCCATCTTCTTCCTTCTTCTTCCTTCTTCTTTCCGGTGGAAACGTGACTATCAGCAACTCTTCCCGGCAAAAACGCTGCCGCCACTTGGAGGTCTGCCTTGGATAGAACTGATTTGATTGGACCTCCAGTTTTCAGGGTGGTGCCAAAATCCCAAACATAGCTTGGACGTGAAGAAAGAAACACGTGATCCATAAAACCCAAAATAAACCAAGCAAAGTAGAGTAACATCTATGTCCCTAGATGATGCCTGCGAATCAGACCCAGGCAGAGAGATTGAAGAGTCCGATTTGGCACGGACAATTGCTTGCCTACACCCTCTGGCATGCCAAGTGCCATTTTTTTTCCGGCCATCTACAGCAGCCACGTAGTCAAGCGGGTCTTTCAACGCCATGGCCCTCTCTGAAAAAAATACAGACTGTTTACACTGTTGCTCCTGGATATTGTAACTATAATTTATAATCATGAATCATAAGAATCACAATTATAATAATCATCATAATTCATAATTCGATATAGACTAAACCGAACCCACTGTCTCTGAACCATGTGTGACAGGAAGCCTTGACATCCTGGGCTTGGGCGGCGGCGGCCATGCGACCGACGCCCAAACATAATTTGGGTATATATGATATATGTCTGAAAATAGGGTCCCCGAATTATAGCCATTTAAATCCATTTAATAGGGATAATGATCAGTAACCATTGGGTTTGGGGGTACACTATTTTCAGACAACCGCATTTTGAGTTATGAACATCAATCCCAGCTATTCAGAATTTCACCAGGGTACCGTGTGGTGAACTGTCCCCTAACTATTGTCCCCAGGTTCACTCAGGTTAACCATCTTAAGGTACATTGAAAAGTGCTTTTTTCCTACTTTTCACAAAAACAAAATTGATTTTTTAGGGGCTTCTTAGTTTCACTAAAAACGCAAAAACTGCAAAAACCATGTGTTTTGCGTTTTCATTGAAACTCAAAAAAGTCTCAAAAACACTGTTTTTGCAGGTTTTGCGTTTTTATTGAAACTTCAAAAGTCACTGTTTTTTTAAGGTTTTTAGGTTTTGCCTTGATTTTCAACATAAAATCAGAAACCTTCTTCACAGGCCCGAAACGCCCGTCTTGCTCGAATTAAAAAAAATATACATCTTCGACTACTGTACTTGTGATAAGTGATGACGAACCTACACCCAAAATGGGTGCTTTAAAACATGTCGGATCAGCTTATAGACATGTTGGATAAATTAATCAATCAATCAAACCAACAAAGAAACAAAGAAACAAAGAAACAAAAAACAATTAAACAAAGAAACAAACAACTTAGAAACAAAAAAATCAAAAAATAATGAAGAACACAAAAATCTACAGAAAAAAAAAGAAAAAAACAAAAAACACTGAAAAAAACTGAAGAAAACAGAAACAAAACAAACAAACAAACGAACAAACAAAGAAAGAAAAACAAAAGAAAGAAAAAACAAACAAACAAACAAACAAACAAACAAACAACGAAGCAAACAAACAAAGAAACAAACAAAGAAACAAAGAAACAAAGAAACAAACACAGAAATAAAGAAACAAAAAAAAAAAGAAAGAAAGAAAGAAAGAAAGGAAGGAAAGAAAGAAAGACAGGAAAGAAAGAAAGAAAGAAAGACAGAAAGAAAGAAAGAAAGACAGAAAGAAAGACAGACAGAAAGAAAGAAAAGAAAGAAAGAAATAAAGCAAGCAAGAAAGAAAGAAAAGACATAAAAAAAAAGAAAGAAAGAAAGAAAGAAAAAAAGAAAATAAAGAAAGAAAGAAAGCAAAAAAGATAAACAAATAGACAGACAGACAAACAAACAAACAAACACACAAACAAACAAACAAACAAACAAACAAACAAACAAACCGACCAATCAACCAACCAAACAAACAAACAAAACAAAAAACAACACAAACTGCAAAGATTCTGGATCTTTCACCAACGCAACTAACACTGCACAAATCAGCCTCTACAGCTGCAGTTCACTCGACGTTTTCACAGTATGGCGTCTTGAGCCACCAGTTGGCAGTCAGATTCATTCTTGGAGTGCGCAGCTGGTCAATGTATGCATTTGAACATTAGTTGAACATGATTCACAATGAATTTAAAAAACTCAGGGGCTCGCCATCTCTGAAAGGTCTTTGCTTGTACGGGTTTTCAAGACTGAGAGTCAGCTTGCTCAAAAGCAGAGCTCTCCCAGTTCAAATGTGGTCTTGTCAATCTCTTGGCCAACAGGACTCTAAACGCTATGAACTTTTCGATGCTGGCAATTCTGGCAGAGCAACTTCCGCAATAACAACAGTGCATTTCAACGTAGAGATTTTCTAAATCTCAATTAATGGAGAATCAAACTTTTCCCAAGTGGTTGATGGTCGTTGTTCATGGTTTTTCCTTTACATACCATTATGAGCCAAGAGTCATGTATTCATCCATTATCAAGATCCAGTCGTGTCGAACATGCATCGCTGTCCAAAGCACGAAAGCATTCAACAAGCTTTAACTGTTCTCTATCCAGCACAATGTCTCCGCTTTAAAGATGCGGGAGGAAGCCGGCCTCAATCGTCATATGTGCCATTCTTTGTTCTTTGTACTTGTATTGATTACAGCATTCCGGTCAACACACATAGATGTAAACTCCGAGAGGCGATGTCGTTTGAATTGTAATCGGCATGTTAACTCATACCATAAACGTCCTTATGTGATGACCGGAGTAGTGATGTTTTCATCAATAAAGATAGATCGACATACTGATGAGCTGCTATCAGAGGCCTTCCCCCGCTATTTGGAAGCGGAAGTGTGAGCTGGTGCCAGAATCACGATGAATACTCACATACAGGGCTTGGTTGTTGCTTTGCCTACTGGTGGATTGCGCTACGTGAATGATAGCTTTGATTTTTCATTCACCACACACGCTTCTTCCCAGGGAACGTCACGTGCCCAGCTTGAAAACCTTCAGCTATTTCGTTTTGCTGCGGTTCCAAGAGGCAGTACCACGGTTCTTAACACCAATGAGACACTCCGGCTACCTCAGATTTTTTCAGCAAGAGGCTGAGTTTAGTATTCCCGTGCGTCGGAGTCCAGCATCAATGCTCGAAAAGAATAGTTGCCGCCCAGCCTCCGGGCTTGGAGCAAATAAGTCACGGCAATATGCCCGGTTCATGGAGCCGCAACTTTACGCTATCATCCCGGACTTTGTTAACAAAGTCTTCTCGTTTAATATCTGCAAGTCAGCTTTCTGCATCCTTTATTGCCTGATATGATATGCGGCACCCCGCTTTGGGCAAAAAGAAAGGTTGGTGCAGACTGTTTCGGGAAGCGTGCAACCCAGTTCGCAGATCAGAGTCTCGGCTTGTGTCTCTTCTGGAAAACGCGTTGGCACTACCGTATGACATTTTCCTCTTCCTTTAAGTCCCTGATCTGATCTGGCATTCGAGCTTCCTCTTAGAGAGTTGCAAACTGCAGTAGCACTTTGAGTTGACCCAGCTGCAGGATCGCTTGCCATCCAAAAGTTTTTTTCAGCTGTCTCTTCTGATCTCGAGCTTCGTACTTGGAGAAGTTTGTGGCCAGGCTAGATTATTGCCCACGTTTGGCGAGAGCCATCCTTCTGTCTTAATTCCTGGAGCCTGCCTCCTCCTGTCTAAGGGTTTGCACTGGTTTGTATCGCGTGGCGCTGTAGAGAGTCAACCGACAAGATAACTGGGTCACTGATGACTGTTTTCAGCATTGTTAACAGTAACGTCAACGATGTGTGTCTGAAAACGAGGTCGGTAGTCGAAATTCTACCACTCCCGCGCCCAGCGCGCCCAGCGGGGAGATGAAGTCCGGGCACAGTGGATTTCTGGGCAAGTCAGCCGGATTCCATAGATGGAGTACTTGACACTACGCTTAATCTTTCCTCTACGGATTTCAATGTGCACTTTCCTGTGAGCCTGCCAGAAGAGTATTTTTTCCGCCTGAACAGAAGGAAGAGCGAGAAGACTGTATTTTCTGACAAAAGTAGATTGTTGACTCTCTACAGCGCCATTTTTTGCTGGGAATTGCGCACGCTGGCACAGGGCCTGCGTCGATGGTCAGTTGAATGAAACGAAACGACAAAAATGAAAATGACAAACGCCCGGCGCTCAGAGGTCTCAGAAGAAGAGGTGCCGATGGCCATCCGTAGAAACCCAGAGGTGCAATAGAGGACCCCAGTCATCAAAGGAGCCAGTTATCAGCTAATCGCCATCGGTAGAGCAATCAGCATGGATGTTCAGAATCAACCACCACTTCTGAAAGTGGAGTTTTGGTGGTACCCAGATTTCCAAAGTGAATGTGAGCCTCTGCAGGTTCTACCCATCTTTTCCGGGGAGAGGAGCCATCCGGGAAGCGGTTTCCGAGAGCATGCTCTGGAAGGAACCTAGGATCACGGAGACAGCTGCTTGCTGCATTAACAAAACGGTACCACTACGACACGCTTCATGGTAGATCCCTTTGACAGGTAGATCATTGTCTCCTGCACCCTTCAAGCTTGGTAATGGACCAGAATACGACCAGGATACGAAAAACTCACATGGTAATGCTTGATCTACTTCTCAAAGATGTCGTAAGCAGCACTAGAGTCCACCAATCAACTGGTATTAAGGTCTCCTTTCCCACATGGTGAACTACCGGTCTCAGTGCCCTGAAGCGAATTGCAGCTGATCATGTGATGAGTGCATGAAGTTGAAATTACATTTTCTGTCTCATCCAGCCCTCCCATACAGATGGCGCTGAACGAGCTATTTGTAGATGCAAGACTAGATGATTCAATTCCGTCAGAATGCAAGTATTCGCCTGCAGTCCAGCACCGCAGAAACCGTTTTAATATGGAAGCTGCAGTGCTCGACTCCGGCAGCTCTTCATCTTAACTTCCAACAACAACAACTCAAAACAAAGGAAAAGAGAAGCCCCAAAAATAGCTCTGAAACCGGGAGGTTGGGTTGCAACTAGTTACAACGAATTCTCTAACCCTGGTCCGGGGCCAGGGTACAACTAGTTACAACTAACTCTCTAACTCTGGGCCCGGGGCCACGGTTACAACCAGGTACAACTACCTCTCTAACCCTGGGCCCGAGGCCAGGGTTACAACCAGTTACAACCAACTATCTAACCTTGGGTCCGGAAGCAGGGTTACAACTAGTTACAAAAAAAACTACTCCTACTACTACTACTACTACTGCTACTAGTACTACTACTACTAGTACTATTACTACCACTACTACTACTACTACTACTATTACTACTACTACTACTACTACTACCACTACTACCACTACTACCACTACTACCACTACTACTACTACCACTACTACTACTACCACTACTACCACTACTACCACTACTACCACTACTACCACTACTACCACTACTACCACTACTACTATTACTACTACTACTATTACTACTACTACTACTACTACTACCACTACTACTACTACTATTACTACTACTACCACTACTACTACTACTACTACTACTATTACTACTACTACTACTACTACTACTACTAGTACTACTACTACTACTACCACTACTACTACTACCACTACTACTACTACTACTACTACTACTACTCCTACTCCTACTCCTACTCCTACTCCTACTCCTACTGCAAACCAACCAACCAACAAACCAACAAACCAACAAACGAAAGAACGAACCAACAAACCAACAAACAAACGAACAAACAAACAAACAAATAAATAAACAAAAAAATAAATAAATAAGCAAATAAGCAAACATTTTCTTTACCAAACGATGCCTCAGCAAACTGGATCCGACCACAGACAAAAATGGAACGCCCAGGACACCAGGGAATCAGGAATCGGTTGGGTTTATAATGAATGGTTCTATTTTGCAACGTATCCAACGTGAACAATAATGATTTGTTTGTCGCGACATTTCTGCATTCAATTTTTGGTTTCCAACTACGTTGCATGTCACCTTTGGTGAGGGTTTGGTCCCATGAGCATTCAGTTGACATCCGCAAAATCATCCTGACAAGGGCATCTGGTCAAGGGCAATGAGAACATCTCAAGTAATTTTCTTGAGTTGAGGTTTGAAATCTGTTTTGGGAACCAGGGTGTTAGGTTTGACAATTTGGGTGGGTGGTGCAATTTTTTTTTATAATTTTGTTTACGCCCGGATTTTTTGGGCCAAAAAGTTGATCAACACCGGGCAACACTTGCAAATTTGTTCCTTGAGGATTTTTGCACGCATGGAAAACAACATGACATATGGTGAATGTGCGAAAACCACGGTGGCGGAACAGATGTGGTGTTTGTGCTCGCAATGGGCCATAATACAAGAAAAAAACGTGAATTGGTTTTCAAAAAACGAAACATTCCATATTCTGAAATCCTGACATTGTTTGATTATTGGTTTGATCACTCCAGGTCCTCAAAATACACACATTTCAAATATCGAAAAAACCCCGTAAATCACGTTCACGATGGTCAATGAGGCAAAATTTGGATATTTTTGTGCACAATCATTGTGACCTTTTATCGTTTGTTCGAACACCACTTGCTTTTGGTTAGGAGATCTGGAAACATGAAGGAGGGGTGAATTGGTATGGGTCAAAGTAAAGTTTCTTCGATTCCACTTCAATGCACTCTGCAGTTCAATCAAATGATGGATATGTTTTTTTGGAAGACATTTGATTTGTGAGTGAAGTCGGGCAAACGCATTTTTTCTCCGCGCTCTCCTAGCACTCTTCTTCATGCTTTCTGCTCCATTGAAATTGATGGTTTTTGAAATTCAAAGTAATTTTTTGATAATTTTTTGACATTTTTTATTTTCTTGAAACTTTGTGAAAGATGTTTGAGACATTTTGAGAAGGTACAAATTTTGAGAAAATTTGGGACGCTCTCAAAATCGCTCAAAATCTCTCAGCATTTTTCAAGCACCAACGAACTGTGGGTTTTTGTTGTTTTGGTGGAATTTTTGTGGATTTTTGTTGGGTTTTCCTGGGTTTGGGGAAAATTTAGGTGCACATCTCAACATCTGTATGGTTCCTTCCCTGAAAACCCGAGCTGGTAACCTAACGTCTATCGAAGTAACTTGCGAACATGCTTGAGTTTCATCAATCCTTGAACCGACTTGGGGGGCTTTCCATTTGCCATCGAATCGGATGAATCTTGTCCATCAACTCAATGAAACTCAATAAGGCTTAACAACGCTCAGTGAGTTTCATTGAATTTCATTGAATCTCACTGCTGACCACACCCTGTCTCACCGAGAAACCCCGCAGTTTCCCTGAGCAAATTCAGGTTTCCTCCATACCCTTTGACCCCTCCCCGTCAGCACCCCATCAAAACAGTAAAAACCCAAAAT
This sequence comes from Symbiodinium sp. clade C Y103, assembly GCA_003297045.1. Lineage (NCBI taxonomy): Eukaryota > Dinophyceae > Suessiales > Symbiodiniaceae > Cladocopium > Cladocopium sp. clade C. The sequence continues at coordinate 200,697 of BGPT01000674.1, forward strand.
CACCAGTTTCCATGCAGACTGTAAACATTACATCAATATTTTTCGTTGATTAACATCGACATTTTTTGCCAAGGGCGGTTTGAAGCAAGTATTTTGGTGGTTTAGTGTGCAATTTTGCAATCTTGGAGCCTTCGTAGTTCAGGAAATCGTCGAATTTGGCGTACTTTTGGCTGATGAAATGGTATAGCCTTGGGAACACGAACGCAAAAAGTAATCGGAACTCCGATGTTCGAATGCGGTGAAACTGTTGCAAGACTTCGCGCCAGGAACTGTCTCACTCATTGAACTTGTGGATTTTGCACTGCAACTCTGTGATGGCAAACGATGAAAGAAAACAAATCGCGCAACGCGGAAACAACATGTGATTCATGTTGCTACCGGAAGATCAGGCATGATCTCATGTTTGAATGCCATCCGGTATTGAAACAACGTTTGCATGAATTTGCTACGTTCCGTATTTGTCTAGTTTGAACGAAACCTGCCAGCACATATGTCACAATAGTCTCAAATAATCAGCAACAAATAAACCTTGGATCTTTTAATGGTCTATTTTGAAACATGCGGGGGTGTTCCCGTTTCCAACCAAATGTGGCCGCCAAAGACTCGGCCAAAACCATTCAAAACCTTTGTGCGTCATGGGGCAGTCCTGGAAAGTAAGCAGCTGCACGAAAACATGACGGTGACATAAAACGGATGGAAATTCGGAATTGAATCAGCCATATGTGCTGTACCCCCGGGCAAACCGGATCTCAACGAACATAATGGAGTTTTGTTCGAACATGTTGGAAAATTGGGCGACTATCTGGTCAGATATCGGACAGCTTTGTAACATGATGCAAAAATTTCAGGCGAACGACCATGCCACGAAACCAACCCATCAAACCACTCGATCACCCCAAATATTTTTGCAGGTAAATCGCAACATACATATATAATTGCAAGCATGCTGGACATTGACCAAACTTCCAAATCCCAGTGCAGGCGTCCCACGTTCCAGTATATGAGTTCCAGATTGGAAGTTTCACGGTTTAGCCACTTGGCCTGTGGTTTTTCAACACTTTCGTTGACCAGCGACAACACATGAATGCGAACAAGGCCGAACTCCGCAAACCGGAGAATTTTCATGCAAAATGTTTCTGGGTAATTTTTTGATATTCAACACCCGCCCATCAGCAGAATTAGCAATGAACGTGATGCACAAAATTGCATACGGTGCTATATTGCAATCTGAATTTTGATGAGTTTCCGTCAATTCATTCTATTGGTCAAAATTCCTCAAGCAATGTATGTTTGGAAGATGGCACCTACGAAGTCAACTGGAATTACATTGCGCATTGCGGCCAGGTGCGCCCAGGATTGAACTGGCCAACTGACAACTGTAGTCCGCGAATCAGCCGTGGAGTGGGACGACATGTAAACACCTTACACAACATACCGCAACCTCATCCGAAATTGTGGCGTATATGTTTACTGTTTTGGATGATGTTCATCCTTCTATGCCCATGTTCTTTGAGACTCGCGGCGAGATGAATGAATGAATGAATGAATGAATGAATGAAGGAATGAATGAAGGAATGAAGGAATGAAGGAATGAAGGAATGAAGGAATGAAGGAATGAATGAATGAATGAATGAATGAATAAATGAATGCATGAATGAATGAAAACATGAAGAAAAGAAGGAAGGTAAAAAAAATGAATGAATGAATGAATGAATGAATGAAGGAAGGAAGGAAGGAAGGAAGGAAGGAAGGAATGAATGAATGAATGAATTAATGCATGAATGAATGAATGAATGAATGACTGAATGACTGACTGAATAAATGACTGAATGAATGAATGAATGGATGAATGAATGAATCAATGAATGCATTGAATCAATGAATGAATGAATGAATGAATAAATGAATCACGTGAAATGAAACGAAATGAAATGAAATGAAATGAAATGGAACGAAAGGAAATTAAATGAAATGAAATGAATGAAAACAATGAATGAATGAGCGAATGAATGAATGAATGAATGACTGAATGACCTAATGGCTAAGTGATTGAATCAAGGAATGATTGAATGAGTGAATGACTGAATGGCTGACTGCTTGACTGACTGATTGCCTGATCGACTGAATACCTGAAGGAGTGAATGATTGAATCGCTGTCGGGCTGACGGACCCACTGATTGAATGACTGAACGACTGAATGACTAGTGATTGACTGATTGATTGATGGAAAAATTGATTGACTGAATAATTGACTGAATCATTGAGTCATTGAACAATTGAATGATTGAATGAATACACAAACGCTAAAATCGCAAGGAAACTCGACAGTGTGAACAGGATCCAAACAACAAGCATAGCCCATGATAGACACCCAATGACGGTGGAAATTTGAGGATGAATTCTTCCGGTTGGTTTAATGTAGGGCAATGCGGCACAACAATGGCAATTCAATACACGTCATAAAATCATTCGCGCTGCAAGTATATTGAAGGTCATTCACGCGGAAACGTTGGGACGAACAAAAAGGTACGACCATAACAACGGCCTGCGGTTTCATTTTCCAAAACGTTCTGGAGGAACCCACGTTTTGAACCGGATGCATCCCCAAAAAACCAAGCAACCAGCAATAATGCCGTATTAGACATCCGAAATTTCCAAAGACCAAATAAGGATCCCCAGAGGGGACGCATTTTTATTTGGCAGTGGCAATTGGCACAATCCTTTGGCTGGCAATCCCGCAGCGGTCATTTTTGATCGCGAATTCAATTTCCGCGTCAATTGGGTTAACTTGCGTTTTAGCATTCCATTTCATCCATCGTTTTATTTACAACATTATTAAGATATCATCGTTCTGTTTAGCCAAACGCTGGTTGGTTTCAACAGATCAGTTTTGCGGAGAGCTGCCCGCAAATGAGCGACCAGCTGACACGCATTGTACGGCCAGAAACTTATTTATCTGGTTGAGTTCCACCCAGAATTGGCCATTGACCCCTGGGGTACGATGGTTCTGTTTGGGCACAATCGTTCTGTGGGGGCACAATGGTACTGTTTGAGCACGATCGTTTTGTTGGGGCACGATCGTTCTGTTTGAGCACGATTGTTCAATTTGAGCGCATCATTCTTTCCTATCACAATGAACAACCCGGTTGCAAAAATTTGAACAAAATGTGTCCCAGACAAAACGAGGAGTTTCGCAACAAATCTCGAAACTCGTGCTGTCCAGATTTTGGGTACTGAATGATTATGTCCGGTCCCAGGGGGGGAAGGGTCCAAACAGAATGCTTGCCAAACAGAATGTGGGAGTCAAATTATGCGTTGTGCAGCAGAAGGGCTTTGGAACGGGGCCCCGGGTTGAGGTGCTGATGTACTGTGAAATTCTTACTATGTGGGTACGATTTGAGATCAATTCGGTTATCACTAGCTGTAGCCTGCGTGGGCTCTGTATAGGGCCTATGCGAAACATACAGCGATTTCGCTCTAAAACCATGATTAACGAACACTAGAAGGTGCCAAAGGATGGATTAAGTGATCTCCCCGGCGGTGGGTCTAGCAATTTGGTGATTATGATTGCGCACATGAATGCCGATGTGGTAAATATCAAAAAGAATGAAAGGGGGTTCCACCTAGAATGGTGTATGATTCATACCCGGTATGCAAGGGGAAAATACTGATATGATCCGGGTTCCATGAAGCATGCGCGTTGTCGGCATTTTTTTCCCATCGCTGCCCGGCGTAACTAACAAAAGGAGCGCGCAAACCTTTTAGGTTTCCACCGGTACTTTGGTCGGTTTACAGGCATGCACAATTTGACGGGATCGTTTGAGAGCATGGTTTGTTTCCATCATTTTCCATCCGGGTTTCGGATGTTTGACTCGTCACATATATGTCGGCCGTGTTCATGATGAGACAAATCGCTGGACCGAAAAACTGATAAGGGAAGGGGACTAGAAAAAAATGACAAGCAAGAGGGAACCGCGTGCTTTCGGGGGAATGAGACGGCCAAATTCGAAACCACATGTTCAACCGTGTTTCCTTTTTCGAAATCCGACGGTGTTTTTGACAAAACCGCCAAGGTGAACCCGCCGGAACGGATTGCAAAGATGCTTGGACGACTTGGACAGATATACCGAACGTTGCTTTGGACGTCATTAGGTAATCGAGGACCGTGCTGACCGGGGCATGTTTTACGATGCGTAAAGCACGAGCAATTGGGGTGGCTCCTCCGCCGAGTAAAAGACGTAGTTGATCAGTCATCGCTTTCCTTGCAGCACCTGCACGGTTCCCATATGTACGTTTACGATTTGGAGGAAACTTTCCTCGTTGCATGTCCATTTGCATGCTGCATATGAGATATCCACAGTGTGATGTCGATGTCGTATGTGACCAACTTCGGATCATTTTGGATGATGCATGCTCTGCATTATGGAATCAAGTTTTCATTGGCGGTGGGTTGAAATACGACCTCGGAATTGGCGTACATAGCGATGTGTGATACATACTATGTCACCCTTTGCACCTCCACATTGCCAACATTGAAAACGACTAGGCTGTGTAGCCTTAGAGGTTTTCCGGTGGGCTTGCAGACGGGTGAACTACATCCTGCATAGTTTGGACATTGAATTGTTGGAAAATTTTCCCACAGACCAAGTTGACTTACGATCCGACCACCGAGCGTTGCATGCCAGTGTGAAGTTGGAACCTTGTCGGAGAAAGGTAAACAAAATAAAGTAGAACGTGATTGGAAACGTTCTGATGGTCAAACATGTCATACCGGATTAGACGAATGCATATCAATTCCAACATTGGAGTAATTTGTGTCATAAACGGTCCGAATTTTAGAGCGAAATGGTCCTCAACCAGCATTCGGATTTGCAGGATTACATGCTTGGGGACCCCCTTTGTTGCAAGATTGGGTGCGTGCAAGGAAGGAATGCAAAGATCGCAGTGAACGCACAAAACTGTCGAAACAAATGCAGCTTGTCCAATCGCAACGGAACTGTATGAGGATTTGGCCGATTGATTGGTTAGCAGTTTCTGCTTATGCTGGATGAGTGGAAGGAATGTGTATTGAGGATGTGGACGAAATAAGGGAGGAGATGCTGAAAAATTTGTTCTGGAGATATTCACCACACGTCCACTGCGTTATCTTCCGGTTAGAACATGACACATTATGCACTGGAACATGCGAGCCGGAATGCCAGCATACAGGTTGTAATGTTTTACTGAAAGGTGGCGACCTGACAGACCTCACCAACTGGACCACCTACAAATTTTGCCGGGTTTTCCACACAAACCAAGCTGACCCTCAAACGAACAGGCACAATAGAGGGTACAGCCAGCCAAGTAGACAAAACTGACCGGGCACTTCCAACTTGACAACTAAATTTGTGGAAGTATTGTGGTTACAGTTGCCTGCTGTGGTTATTTTAGATAGTGTCTGAGCCCACCACTGTGAAGATTGTGAGAAGTCATGTTTTACATCCGAGTGTGACATCAGTTCGACGTTCTTGGAGCTCTGCACAGGGAATTTTATCCAGAACTGGCTTCAGCTTGGGGTTTGATCACCTTACCATCAACTTTGGCGCTTTCTATGTTTAGCAGATGTTTGCTTCCAAAAGACTAGCCCGCTTGTTTTCCATTCGATGCTGGCATGTAGTTCTTGAATGCCTTTGGAAACCGGGTCGTCTTAGCAAAACGGGCGAACCCAGGGTTAAGACCCAAGTGTTCCTGGTCGACGCCCGGCCGCGTTGCAGGCATTGCCCAGGCAGCTGTGTCGCTTTTGCCCGGATATTTGTCCCGCTTGTGCCCGGGTAGTGTCTTTCGCTTTCAAGAGCATAGGCAAGGGTATCACATCCCAGAGGAAACAATTTGAGAGACAAAAGGTTTCAGGCAGCATTGCGTTTGTAATCTTTATAGGGTGGATTGCAGGCAGTCTTCCATTTTGAACGTTGCATCACCACGCCTTTTGGCGTAAACATGGCGAAGCGGGGTATGAAGAAGCCCTCGGCGTAAATGGTTGAATTAATGGTGACCGAGGATACCAACGCTAAATGCCGCAAATCGCACTTAAGCTCCAGTCCCCTAGGCCCACAGACCCCCCAGTCCCCCTAATTGTGAACCCTGAATGGTTGAATCAATGCGACTGAGGATGCCAATGCTAAGTTCCCCAAGCCCCGCTCAAGTCCCCCAGTCCCCCAGGCCTCCAGGCCTCCAAGCCACCTAATAATAGAGCTTAAATGGTTGAATCAATGTGGCTTGCGATACCAACGCTAAGTTTCCCAAGGCCCAGTCCCCCAGCACCCCCAGCCCCCCCAGCCCAGTGGGCGCAAGTGATCCTTTCACCTGTGCGCGGGTGAGCTTCACCATATTGCCTATATCACGCTTGGGCAGTTTTCTTCGGCCGTTTGAGAAGGGCCTTAGATGTGAACCAAGGTTTTGACCAGTTTGGGCTCTGTCCGGCTTTATTGATTGAACGCGCGTTTACAAACGTAAAATTCCCCGTGGCAAAATTTATAGAAGTCCATGAGGTGTGTTAATAACTTTCAAAAAATGTAAGGGACCTAATGGTCAATTTCAAACCTTGTTTTGTTTTTAAGGGCCAAATTTATGCTCACCAATTTCTGTTCAGTGCATCCTACACATATGTTTTTGCCCCGGCGCCGCTAAAACCCAAGAACGGACAACAAAAACAATCCGGTCTCTTGCCCCTTGGGTGTTCTTGGGCTTTTGTTCCTTTTTAGAAGCGCTCTTGACCTCCCAAACATTTCATTTATTGCGTTGGTAAGCAGGTTTGGTCATCACCAGTTCCCATGTTGATAGATAGAAAGGGCGGTTTTTTCTCCTTAGAAATGCTTCATTGTTGCTGTTTCGACATTTGATCTCCGTTTTTGGCATTTTTTTTTGGTGAACTTTTTGAACGTGGTGGTCATCATTTGTGGTCGTCATTTTGGTGGTCATCATTTCATGGTCGTTCTCCCAAATTGCTGTCGCCCACCACTGTGTTTTTTGAAAGATGACCACGGTCATTCTCAGCCCAAGGGGTGAAGGCATGGTCATCAAAGTGTCAAAAACAGTGGTAAAATGATGACCATATGATGACCAGTGGTCATCATTTTGAAATGACGACCATGGTCGTTTTGGTGGTCATCTTCTGGTCATCGTATGATGACCATGGTCATCATTCCAAAATGATGACCACCAGAGGGGTTATGGTCATCATTTTGGGAGAATGCTCACCAGAACGCTCACCACATCCCTTTTGGTCAATTTTGGTCTTTTTCCTTCTTTTTGGATTGTTTTTGGAATTTCAAATGCATGGGCCCAGTCATGCTGACAAACACTTGGCCAATTGGGGTTCCTCTCACTGCTGGCGGCAGTGAAGGACAAAAAAGCAAGCTTGTGCGTTGTGTGGCAATTTCCTCCTGTTGTTTGTCGGTTCCATTTTTTTGCCTATTACCACCACGCTGCGCTGATATTGGGAATGTTCAAACAAAAGACCTTGAGGATATGTCCATATAAACGCTCGCTGTGTTCCAGCAAAACTTGCTGGTGGTCAGTGATAAGTCTGAACAGCCCGTATGGGTAAGTAAATATGGGCTTTTGGTTCACTACCCCCCTTTGCCCGCTCACCAAAAAAACCCAGCCGTAATTAACAGGGCTCACGGACTTGTATAGCAAAATTACGGGAGTGGGACCCAGGTCTCTGGATAGCCAGTTTCGGTGTTTAGGAGGACGCTTGACAAGATTGTGGACGATTCATGGTTCAAAACCTTGCGTGAACAAGGTATGCTTGATGCGACTTCGTCGGGGACATTACCCCACAATCAGACCGGCACGGTGGGATCCAGCAAACCATTGTCAAGCAAAGTGATGTGCTCGGTGCTGCAGTTTTCATTGTGGGTTTGGAGGCTGCTATGTCATCAGGGAAACGAAGGCTCAAAAAGCAAGGGGCGTTCATTTGGAGCAGAGGGAAATTTGACAAACGCAATGGTTTGCTGACGCAACCTTTTTATATGCAGGATCTTCACTTGACTTACTTCACATGGCGGAAATTCTGGTGTGATGAAGTGTCCAAAGTAGGTCTACAATTATATGTTTCCAAAACACGAAGCCTCACAGCACATGTGCTGTGAATGTGCGTGCCGTTTTCATCAACAAACATGTTTCTATCAAATTGCGTTTGCAATTGTTCGATGCTGTGGTCATTTTACAATCATATTCAAGATGTTGACAATACCATTGCGGATTTGACGCAGCTGTATGCATGACAACGAAAAAGCCGGGCCCCATATTGGGCCCATGTTGGGCCTATGTTGGGCCCATGTTGGGCCTATATTGGGCCATGTCGGGCCATATTGAGCCCAAACTTGGCAACTTAGCGGATAAAAACGTGGAAAAACGCACGATTCAAGAGGAGAAGTGTCCCCCTCCACCCAGGCCAAAATTTGTAATTGCAACTGCTTACGGATCACGCGTGCCAACAAAAAAAAATTCGGGACCTTCCGCGCGGGTGGCTTTTGAGTGGGTCTGGTCACTTCCGTGTTGCTGGCAAGGCAGAGACAATGTATGTTCTGGGCACACATTATGTGGCTAACCAACGCAAGCACCAAGAGCAGGCCGATGTATTTGCAGCATTTCCATGCCTTAGCATTGAAACCAATTAATGCAATCCAACAAAAAAGATTTCGATTCGCGCGGATATTTTCAGAAGAAGATTCGAGGATTCAAAAACTTTTTAGTCATTAGAAATAGAAATGAATTTGGTGGCTTTATTATGTCGTAGGAGCATTTCAAAACTATTTTGGTGATTCCATTTTGTAGCAATAAATCTCTTGACCACCCGACAAGAACAAATGCATATAGACATGCCATGATAAATTTTTGATACGCAAAAGAATTTTTAAACAAATCAAGGTGAAACAATCAAACATGGGATATTATTTCACAAAAACAATGCTAGTGTGATACATGACGTGGCAGAGGCCCATGTTGATACTGATAGAGTATTTTGGTGACTCATTTGTATGAAATCCGGCATGAATGCGGCAGCATGTGGCACGTTAGTCTTTCCGGTGGCATTGACGGGTTGTAAGGAAATTGGAACATGGACAAAATGCTTTCACACACATCCATTCTGCAAACGTAAATGTGCATTTGAGACTATTTCAGAAATTGGGGTTGAGCATCCGTTTAGCTTTGTTGACGCAAGGACAATACCGTGCTTAATGCGGCCACCGCCATGTGACAATGCCTAAGGGGGGAAACTCGTGCAAATTGATTTGGTTGATTTGGATTTCCCGGCTTGCCGGGTCGTAGCTGCATGCTTGAAACATGGCGTTTCTTCACAGCCATGAGCCGCGGTGCTGGCGTCAAAATCACGCCCGAAACCTCAGTGACCTACTTGTGACACAATTTGGTCCATTTCCAAGTTGGCACAAGCCTGACATGTCTGATGGGAATGACGATGTTACGATCGTTTGTTTCGTTGGAAGCAAGCAAGCCTGCCAGCCGTCAAGAGGGCGACCTTTTGCACCAAAACGTTCAGAGTCTTCTTCAATCTGTGATGTTGATGCCACATATCCATCGACGTAGTCACGTTTGATATCATCAGCATGGGCAACAGAATGCAAATCCAAATGCGAGTATTAAACATTCCTTTTTGTATTCAGAGTGCATGCCCACACACACATATATTTTTGATACTTATATACAAAATATAAATTATATAGTGTAATAGTGACAGTTTTACTAAATAATATAAAATATCAATATATATATATATAGTTTAATCCATTTAGAAAATATATCATATATCATATCAAATATTCAATGAATAACATACTGTATACAATACATACTATTTACTTTCAATATATAGCATATGATATGAAAGAACTAATAAAATTAATTCATATCATAGAAATAAATACAATCCAAATATTTCACACAATACAAAAAAGTATATAATGTAGATACTTTCATTTCTATAAAACACTTAGCCCCACCTTCTGATAGAAATATCGCAAAATGTTTTTGCAAAATATATATCGAAAATATTGAAAATGTACTTTATCTATTGTAGCTTCAATATATACACAATACAAAAAATGTAAAATACACAATGTATATATGAAATATCGACTTGTGCTTTAAATATAAGTATTACCATATATGATCTTGAATAAATACATAGTATATACATTATCTTGAATATTGAGAAACTATAAATTACATCAAACATTTTTTACTTAAATAATATATGTCATTTTGTACTGAATAAATACATAGTCCATATTCTGTATGCATATTTTTTGAATTAATATGTATATATCATATTATATTGTAGTATATTATACTATATTATATCATATTGTAGTATATTATATTATACTGTATTATATTATTTAATGTAATAAAGTATATTAAGTTATATTATCTTCTTTTTTATTATTATTACATTGTAATGTATAATACATATTGTTCTCCATTACATTACTAAATATTATATTATCTTTTTTTTGAATAGTATTTTGTATTTTATTTTCATTTAGTGTATAGTATTTTATTATCTTTTATTATATCATATTATGTTTTATTTTATTTTTTGAACAATAAGTATATTTATAGATAAAATCATCTGACTAAAAAATATATTTATTTTACATATAATATATTTCGTTTGCAATTTATTTTATATATAGTAAAATTGATTTATATATCTAAATATAAAATATGGAACATACATCACTTTTTATAATATATATAATTTCAAAAATTGAAAAGTAACATATGTAAGATATAGTATATTTAATATTCATGCATATGATTTTTTAAGATATTCATTGTGATGCATTACAGAAAATATTTGTATAGACACTATTGTTTTTTTTGTAGCATTTATTTTAAAACATTTGATATTTTTTGGTTTTGTGCACATAATATATTTATAATACATATTATTTTGTTATTGTATATTTTCTACATATAACAATAGTTTTACTTTTTTTTTTAATATATAAGGTATTTTTATTTTACATATATTCTATATATATATATATATATATTTGTTGTTTCTATTGTATAGATTGTATGATTTTTTTACGCAATAAAGGTTTAAGTATTCAAAAAAACATGGAGTATATATTTTATATATTGTATATGTAATTTTTTTTGTATATATAATATATATTTATTTTTTATATACATCATTTTGTTAATATTTCACATATTGTACATTATATATTTTATGTATTTACATTTTTTTTTACGAACTTTATGTTTTTTTGTAAAAACATATCCAACTGGAGATGCAGAAGCAGATGCATATGGACATGCAGATGCACATGCGCAAAATACAGATGCATATACGCATACGCATACATACACATACACGTACATACGCGCAGCCATACACAGGCATATACATATCAAAGGAATTTACCTATACATACACATACACATGAGCATTGCGGCAATTACATATCAGTACGAATGTGACTACACATACACATAAACATATACAGATGCGTATCCACATAGATATTCATGAAGGTTTACACATACATCCACATATACATACTCATCTACACATACAGATACATAAAAAAATACATATTATTACATTTACATATACATCTGCATATGGACTTACAGATGCCGACGCAGATGCAGATGCAGATGCATATGTAAACATATTTGTGCAAACATACGCACGCGCACACACACACACATATATAGATATTATATTTGTAAATGTATATATGTATACATGCAAATGTGTAAATGGGTTTATATGGATATATGTAGATAGATAGAGTTAAATGAGATGTGAACATACAATACATGATATTTCTCAGGTGTAGGATTTGCAATTGTGATTTACCGACTTTATTTGGCTCAAGTAAGACAGTCCGGCAGCTTAGCTTGTGCGTGTGCCGGGCAGGTTTCTCACGTAAACAACTGGTTATCAGCCGTGCCTGCCGACCGGCGGGTACGGACTGCAGCCTTACATATTTCACATTAGTGGTATCTCATTGTGTTGGATTACTGAGCCTCCCAGCACTTTGTTGTACTGCTTTCATACCAACTATATAATCTTAGTGGCTGTGTTCGCACCCTCGCGACCTGCTACACTTTAAAACTACTCACTTCACGTGTTTGTTCCAACCGCCTGATCNTTGGCAACGCGTGAAGTTCTGCTTCGCCTTGGTCACCGAATCTTGGCGTTGAAAGCGTCGTGCTCGCGTTCGGCGACCGTCGCGGAGTGGAGCCACTTGTGGGTTACTGGTAGCTTGGGTTGAGCCTCGCTCGTAGTCACCAAGGTCCACTTCCATTTCATTTATTTACTTCCATATCAGATAACTGGCTGGTGGCGATCGCGCACGCGACACACCAAGTGATCACAAAGAACCCAAGCCGAACCTAGTTGAGTTAAAAGTTGTGCTCGCGTCCGGCGACCAACTTTTAGGCCCAAACACCAGTCTCAGTGCATTTTGTTTGTGCTGTGTTCGCTGCATCTCATCTGCGCTGGCGTTGTATGCCCAGAAAGGGCGACAGTGGATTGAGACAACATCGTCGCAGTCTGTTGCAGCCTTTTTCGGCCCGCGAGAAGGAGCTCAAGTCAAGGAGTGATCTTCAGCCTTGGGANGAGTTCCACATCTTGCATCGGCTGTTCACTGGTGCGAGTGAGCTGGGTTCGCGAATCTGGGAGTTCCAAACCAGTCGATCCCTTGCGGAACACTTGCAGGTCAGTGAGCACATCGTTGACTCTGTTTGCGGACCTGTGCATCGTCCACCAGCGGCTGAGCGTTCTCGATTTCGATCACCGTTCCCAGACTTTCCGTCCAATCGAGTTGCGGACAGCGAGCCTGCATCATCCAGTGCCAACCCATCTTCGGGTTCAGTCCCAAGCTCAAACAGGAGGCCAACTGTAAAGCTGATCCAGGAGCATCGTGCTGAAGACGCGGCACAGAGGCTTCTTGAGAACCTCGGGATTGGTTCTTCTGGAAATCACACAGTCTGTCTCCTTGACTTTAACGGAGTCATCAACGACAGCTGGCACGATTCAGTACGGGTACTTGGTGATCTCAAAGAGCACGGTGTGAAAGTCGGAGTTTTGTCATATTGTCGCAAACCAGACACTGTGTCAA
>BGPT01000674.1:218707-230938 GCA_003297045.1 Symbiodinium sp. clade C Y103
TGTCTTTGGTTTCTGCGTCTTTTTTTTGGCAGCCACCTTGGCTTTAGAAGCTGGCTTTTTCAAAACTGGCGGGTCTTCCTTGGGCTCCTCTGGTTTTTTCTCATCCTTCTTCTCTGGCACCTTAGGTTTCAGTTCCTGTGTATCTTCTGATTCCTTTTTCTCCTCAGGTTCTGTTGAAGCCATGGCTGCTTTGTATCGGGCACGGGGGCTGCCAGGCAAATACCTGGCAGNTTTCTCCTCAGGTTCTGTTGAAGCCATGGCTGCTTTGTATCGGGCACGGGGGCTGCCAGGCAAATACCTGGCAGTGGTATGCACTGGGCTTAAGAACATCAGGCGACCCAAAAAGTATATCCATTAAATAGACTTGAATTGTGTTGTTGTTTGTTTGTTGTCAAAGTTATAGTTGAGAGATATTTTAATGCACATTGGTATTTGAGAGATAGTTGAGAGATATTTCGACATACATTGGTATTTGAGAGTTAGTTGAGAGATATCTCTACATTGATCATATGTCATAAATGGTGCCTGTGAGCACCACAATGTGTTTGTAGTTTTGTCTGCTGTTCTTTTTGATGGTATAGAGTTTCAATTTCAACACTGGTTATTGCTGCTGTTGGGTCTGAGCCTGGCAAAGGAAGAGCCACCAAACTTTCATGCAACCAGTTGTTCCACATGAACATCGNTCAACACTGGTTATTGCTGCTGTTGGGTCTGAGCCTGGCAAAGGAAGAGCCACCAAACTTTCATGCAACCAGTTGTTCCACATGAACATCGACCAAAACAGTGCAAGAATAATTTGATTTGTTTGAAGACTTTTTGCTGATAACGATCATTTTGATTTCAAAACCTCAAAGTTTTTTTTGAGAACATGAAGCTCCAAAAAATGTGCCTTAGCAGTTTGCTTAGAAATTTCTAAGCAAAGTGCTAAGGTGCCTTAGCAGTTTGCTTAGAAGTTTCTAAGCAAAGTGCTAAGGTGCCTTAGAAGTTTTTAAGTAAACTGCTAAGGTGCCTTAGAAGTTTCTAAGCAAAGTGCTAAGCTGCCTTAACAGTTTCAAAGCAAACTGCTAAGCTCCCCTTAGAAGTTTCTAAGCAAACTGCTAAGGGCCTTAGAAGTTTCTAAGCAAAGTGCTAAGGGCCTTAGAAGTTTCTAAGGAAAGTGCTAAGGGTCTTGGAAGTTTCTAAGCAAACTGCTAAGGGCCCTTAGAAGTTTCTAAGCAAACTGCTAAGGGCCCTTAGAAGTTTCTAAGGAAAGTGCTAAGGGCCCTTAGCAGTTTGCTTAGAAGTTTCCAAGCAAACTGCTAAGGCCCTTAGAAGTTTGCTTAGAAGTTTCTAAGCAAACTGCTAAGGCCCTTAGAAATTTGCTTGGAAACTTCTAAGCAAACTGCCATGGTACCCTTGGAGTTTCATCAAAAACCTTTGATTTTTTTCTCAACAAAGGCACAATTTTCCAATTTTTCTTCAGTGAAACTTGTTCACATACAATTTCATGCCAAGTTTTTGGTTCAAATATTACATTGCTTTCAAAAACCATCCATCAGGAATACATTGACATGTACTTTTTCAAAGTGGTGCCAAAAGAGAAATGCCATGCAAACCACAAAGCACAACTGCAAAGAAAACAAAAAAACAGTTCCCTGAAACCATAAAAGAAAATGCACAGGCAAAGACACTGCATACCATCCCTGCCTTACAATTGCTGGTGTTCTTCCACTATCTCTGGAATAGCTCTCAAATATATCTCCAAGAACTCTCAAATATCTCTCCAAAAACTTTCAAGTAACTCTCAAATAACTCTCAAACATCTCTCAAATAACTGTCAACTATAGTGAGCCACCCAATAGCTCTCAAGAAACTCTCAAATAACTACTGAACAGTGAAACAAGCAACAGACAGCACACTGGCAGTGGCAAGCTAATGCAGCCTCAGTTTTTCCCGGGAAGACAGCCAGCTCTGTACTGCCTCTCACTAATCCTTCTTGAGGCCATAGATGGCTTTGGGTCTCCTTGCAGGACATGGCTGAAAAACATGAAAATGAAAGCCAGGAAATGCACATGCAACAAAAAAGAATTATTAAGCCAAGAGTCGCAGCACCAAGAGCTTCAGCAGCTGGTGGCATTGGTGGTGGCCTGACAGCACTGGGTGGTGAACTCTCCAAGTCCATTTGAATTTTCAACACAGGCCCCTCAGCTATTCCACCAGCTGGACTGGTGGGTGAAGGCTCCTCCTTTTTGACTTGTACAGGCGATGGCGGTGAAGATGGCCTCAAGAAATGCATGTCACTCTTGATGGTCACCTTCTCTACCAACCAGCCTAAATGCAGCCTGGAAACGAAGCAAGGTGCTCTTGCACATCAAAGCTAGCTTCAGAACTTTCATCCTGGGCTTTCTCTGTTTTTTCCTTGCCTTCTGGCTTCCTTAGGAGAAAAATCACATTGTCAGAAGCTGATGCTCTGCAACACTTTGCCAGCTATAAATAGGCCAAGAAACTCGTGTTGGCCTGGCTCTGCTTTGTCCTTGCCTTCTGGCTTCCTTGGGAAAAAAAATCACAGTTGTCAGAAGCTGATGCTCTGCAACACTTTGCCAGCTATAAATGGGCCAAGAAACTCGTGTTGGCCTGGCTCTGCTTTGTCCTTGCCTTCTGGCTTCCTTGGGAAAAAAATCACATTGTCACAAGTTGATGCTCTGCAACACTTTGGCAGCTATCAATGAGCCAAGAAACTCGTGTTGGCTCGAAGAAGAGCTGGGTTTCCAAACCAAAGGCTTTACCACTGGAGGTGGCTTCACTGGAGGTTTCTTTTGTTGGAATTGGGCAATTTCCTCTGGAGTTGGCGGTGGTGTGAAGCTAGGAGGAGGTGCCTTCACATCGGGTTTGGCCACATCTGGCTGTTCCTCTTTTGAACCTTGCCCTTTTCCCTTTGGCACCCAGCTTGGCCTCAGATTGCAAACCAAAGCCAGGAAAAAGAACAACAAAATCCACAACACAGGTGCAGAAAAGGCCAACATTTCCCAACCAAAAAACAATAACTCTCTAATACCTCTCAAATATCTCTCAAATAACTCTCAAATATCTCTCAAATAACTCTCAAATATCTCTCAAATAACTCTCAAACATCTCTCAAATAACCCTCAAATATCTTTCCAATAACTCTCCAATATCTCTCAAATAACTTTCAAATAATTTCCAGGACCCCTGACAAAACCCTCTATTATATCAAAGTAGCTTTCCCTTTCCAGGTAGTGGCCTGAAGAACCCAGCAAGCTGTCTGCAAAGAGTTGTGAAAGTGCTATTTGTCATGACCAAGCACCTGGTGGCTTCCTCAGGAGCTGCTTTAACCACTTCCTGACACCACAATGTAGCTTGGCCAAGAAACTCTTCAGCACCCTGTGGACCTTCCCCTTTCTTCGTCTTGCCTTTGCCTTGAACCTCAAGCAGGGAAAGAATGTGCAGAGTCATTGACTCATGATCACCACAATTTGTTGCTTCCAACACCACCCTAAGAACAGAGCCACCATTTCCTAAGCTCTACCAGAAGGCAAAGGAGTACTTGAGCCAAGGAGCGAAGAGGAATGAAGCCAGAAGTGGAACATTCCAACCCAGAGCCGCACAATAGTTTGGAATCCACCCTGACATGTCCTCTGGTGCTGACAATTCCCTGGAGCCCAGTGAATGAAACACGACATTCTCCTATTCGGTTGTGAGGTTCCCCTGTGGAGTGGCACTATCCTCACTGGGGCAGGGAATCGTTCAACCACACAGGCATGAATTTCCCTTTGACTGAAGGAAAAAGGGAAGTTGGACACATACAGCTGGTTGCTGGCCATTGCAGTGGAAACAAAGAACAGCGACAAGTTATTTGGAAATTCAACAGATATGGTTCACAAGTACTTTGACCAACAACCAGATGAAGGCCCACAACTACCTTAGGGACACACCCAAAGTTTCTAAGCCAAAAAGAATCACAGAAATGAGGAGGTGACCAACAAAAGTTCCCACAGTTGGTTTCCTAACTTCCAATTGCAGACCAGAAGAACCAAAAACAATCACATAGACAAAAATGTTTGAAAACAAACTGTCATCAAACAAAAAACATGTTTGAGTATTCCTTTTGGTAACATCCAACCTCAACTAATTTTTTCAATTTACCCAGGGTATTTTAACCTAACACAACTGTCCCCCAAAAAAGACAACACGCTATTATTCAAATAACTTTCAAATAACTCTCTAATAACTCTCCAACAACTCTCAAATAACTCTCTAATACCTCTCCAAGAACAACTCTCAACTATCTCTCAAATACCTCTCACATATCTTTCTCTTAACCTTGTAACCGCCCACATGATGCTTGCTTTGCACAGGGACCCTGAAACATGCTTTGCCACAAGCAGTTGTGATACGATTTGCAGTGACACACATCAGCTTTGCACACTTTCTCCTCCACAGCGACTAGTCTTTCAGCGATACACATGAAGCAGAAGAAGCTGATGCTTCCTTTTTTTCCTTCCCTTTGAAACTTTGGCCTTCGCCTTTGTTTTAGCCTTACCTTTTCTTCCCTGTTTCTTCTCAACCAGCACTTCCTGCAGTTGATTGGATCAGAGTCAGGCACAATCAACCAGTGGGAAAATGATTGTGTTAACATGACTTTGTACTCACATGTGACAAGCAAAGGTGACAGTCCTTGCTCAAGGCTTCAGCCAGCATATCCATCTCACTTCGGTTGAAGTCATCCCATGCTACCTCTCTCTTCAAGCTTCTGCTGGAGCTGCTGGGTCCAGAGGAAGTGGCATCATCACTCAGCTTCTTAGAGAGAATCCTGGAGAAAATATTTCGGCTGCTGTTGGGAGACTGAGGTCGAGTGGTCTTTGTAGTCTTTGGACTCTTTGGAGCGACATAGGGAACCAGCGCTGTGCAAGGTTGTTTGAGAGGTTCAGGTTTCTTCTGAGGATCTGCTTCAACTTCATTCCCAGGAAGGTTGATCAGCATCAACAGACCATCGATCTTTTCCTTTTCTCTCACAGAGGCTTTTTTCATAGTCCTCTGATAAACAACAAGCTGTTGCTTGAGGTCCCTGAGCTGCGAAGCTGCAATTCTTAGCAAGAGATCCATTCGGTCAAAGAAAGTCTCATCATCTTTTCTGGAGAAATTGATCCTGGCCACTTCTGTCTGGATCTTTTGAAGAGCTACTCTGACTTTCTTGCTGGGGAGAATGCAAGCTGGTGCCACTTTCAGCAACTTCTCGAACAGCTTCTCCAAACTACACAGCCATTCCAAGTTGGGCGCTGTTTTCCAAGTCACTGAAGTCTTGGGCTCCAACAAAGAAGACAAGTCATATTTGCCTTCCTCTTTCAACCACGAGACCACAGGTGACATGATGTCACCAACACCCAAGCAGGGATCTGCTGTAAGCCTATGCTTTTGCAAGGACATGGCTGAAGCAGGCAGGAGTGCCAAGAGGCGTCGAAAAAAAAGCTTGCTACTCTTCTGCCATGACTACTCTTCTGCCATGATGATTTTGCTTTGGGCCTCCAGCCCAAAAAATGAAACACATGCTCTTGTTCTGCTATAAGTCTTGTTGTTTCACATGCCACATACATCTTGTCACTGTGAAACAGAGACATGTCTGTGAAAATTTGCACAGCAAAAGCACATGACTTCAGCAAAACTCTGAACAAGTTGCGACAACAGAAACTACAAAGCTCTCTCAAACAACTCTCAAATAATTCTCTAAAAAATGTCAAATAACTTTCAAATATCTCTCCAATAACTCTCAAACAATCTCAAATACCTCTCAACTAACTCTCAAATAACTCTCACATACCACCCAAAAATCCAATGAATTCATTTGTTCTAGGAAAAAATGGCTGAAAACATGTTTGCTTGCTGAAACAGAGAAACACAAACCAATGATTACTGTAAGTGACTGCTGCTGACATATAAGCATAAAAGCAAGCACACCTTTGGAAAAGGAATGTAAATGATATAAATAACCTTTGGAAAAAAAGCAAAAAAAAAAGGTAACTTGTATGAATAACCTTTGAAAAAAAAGGTAACTTGTATGAATAACCTAAAAAATAGTTCAAGGTTATTTGGTCAAATAGCCTTTTCAAGGTTAAACATGATTTACCTAATAGGCAGAAAGTTAACTATTTTTTGAAAATAACCTAAAAGCACCTTTTTAACCTAACCTCATCTTCCAGGCACTTTCAGTTGATAGAACCTTCACTTATCCTGAGTTCACTTCCAAGCGACCGGGATTTGACAACCAAGGGCTCCGTTTTTGGGGCGGATTTATAACCGGCTCCATTTCGGGGCCGAAGCCAATACCAAATTTTCAATGTCGACAGGGTTTTCTCCACCCGAATCAAGTTCACTGTCCATATCGTCTAGCTCACAGATGGTTTCTTCGACAGATCAGCCATTGGGGGAACGGACTACTGCCATGACAACCGTGGTTGAACATCAAGGGGGTGCCAGTAGAAGTCATTCCCGACAATCATCCAGGGAGTCAAGCAGGAGTTCCTCAGAAGTAAGAGGAGTTAGGAAATCCAATAGGAAGAGTAAACCGAAAGTTCTGTCCGCACCAGCCCAAAACATTCATGCTTCATCANAGCAGGAGTTCCTCAGAAGTAAGAGGAGTTAGGAAATCCAATAGGAAGAGTAAACCGAAAGTTCTGTCCGCACCAGCCCAAAACATTCATGCTTCATCACCCAATGTAGGTGTAGTTGCAATGGCGCCGGATTTAGATAGTGCCTGTGCTGGTTTTCAACCTGGTATTCATGACGATGATGAGCTCATGAATTCACCTGTTTTTCCTGCACAGGGTCACGTTGATCAGAGATCCATTCAACAACACCACCATGTTGGTCAGACCTTCGTAGATCAAAGATCCGTCCATCAGCATGTGCACATTGAGGATGAGCTTGCCCGACGAGAAGCACATGAAGCTCGGGTGGCTGCGTTGCAGGTGCAGGCAGAGGCACAAAGGGCTGTGATCGGGGCAGAACAGGCTGCTCAGAACATAGCTATTCAGGCTAACCTAGAGGTCAACAGGGTAGTAGAGGCAGCTCATTCTGAAGTCAATCGGGTTATTGGAGACGCGGCCTCTGAGAATGAACAGTTGAGACAGCAAAACATTCAACAACAACAGATGATTGAGGCGCTTCAAGTGAAGCTGCAACAGCAAGAGGCCATGATGATCCAACAACATGGACAGTTACAACAACTTTTGCAGAGCCGAAATAGCGCGGATTTTATGTATGATGTTCCATCCCCAAACCATGCAACCCCGATCCAGCAAAGCCCAACATCCTCATCTTGCAGACCTCCACGGATCCCAACGCCAAAGGCACCATCGGAGGCTTCCAATGTGTCTGCAGAGCTTCAGGCTCACATGACAAATGCCGTCAAAGCATTGGGACAACAGATTGGAGAATCTATGAAGTCCATGCAGGATCAGATCAATCAATTGGCTGGTTCCCGCGTGCCACAAACATCATCTCCAATCAGCGTCGTTTATCATGGGCGTTCCCACCAGGCGTTTGCGTCAGGCGACCCTGGGGATGGAGGGGACGGTGGTGACGATGATGATGACAGTGATGATCCTGATGAGGATGAGCCATGGGCCGACCGGTTGGTTGTCCAAAGGCAAGGGCTCCAAAACGGGGACGAAGGAGGACCACCAGGGGATGACCCACCAGGGGGGAATGGTAACCCAAATGATGGTTTTATGCCGGGTGGTGCGTTCATTGGGGATGAGAACAATGTTTATAGGGGAAAGGATTTGTCGAATCTGTCAGTGCCGAGTCTTCCAAAGGATGCTTCAGCCTTTCGCGGTTGGAAGAACTCGCTAATAGCGAAGCTGTCATCCATCGACAGGACGGGCCTTGGAGTCATCATGAGATGGATTCAGACTGCATTTGAACCATCAAATGATCAGATCCTTTTTCACCTGGAGAATTTTTCAGATGGTCTGCCACGTTTGGATGCATGGCTGGCCGGCCAACTCAGTGAACCCAAGCACATGACCGGAAACATTGGCATGAGATTTCAGGGTTACCTCGAGAGAGCTCAGCTCATGGCCGTGCCCTTGAAGGGCCGCAGAATGTTGCATGAAGTTGCGAAGGCTTTTGCCCTGGATCGCATGAGGGGTTCACAGCTCACGCAGCAAGCCCTTCTTGAGCTTCCGTTGGATTCTTTTGCACAATCTGATCTGCGTCACTTCTATGACCGTGTTGAGTTCATTCTCAATAGCATCCAGCCGAACATGCAACCATCAGATTTCCTTTTTGAAAGACTCAAAAGATGTCATGGCATGAGAAGACATATTGACAAGATAAGGGATAGTGCCGTGAATTCTCACAGACGCACTTTTGCATGGCTTTGGTGTCGTTTTGGGGAGTATCTTGATGAGTTGAAGGAAGATGCCAACCAAGAATCTGTGAAGAAGTCATTGACTTCAACTGCCAAGCCCAAGGATCCAAAGGATACCAAGGGTCCCGCTGCAGCCTTAGCATCGTCCCCGGCAAAGCCGGATCCTAGTGCGAAAGCCGCAGCTGCACCACCATCCAAAGCAGCCCCCAAACCACTTCCCAAACATCCAAAGGGTGGGGACGGAAAGGCCAAAGGCAAAGGTAAAGGGGATGGCAAAGCCAAAGGCAAAGAAGGAAAAGGTCAGGGGGGTCCAAAGGATTCCAAACCCAGGAGCAAAGCTCCGTGTATCTTTTTCCCGCAGGGGACATGCAACAGGGGTGACTCGTGTCCGTTTTCTCACGATGTGATCGATGGGGAACCGGCACCAAAGGGCAAGGCCCAAACAAAGGCCACTGCAGCGCCAAAGGCGAAGACTGCAGCAGCTGTAGCCTTTGCGTCGCTTCCATCTGCATCCGCCTCTTCCGAGTCGATCATGACTGCAGTTGTGCGCGCGTGCACTGCGCCACTGCGGTATTTCGCTCACATCTTTGCATGCGTAGTGCCAGTGCTGCATTCCAGCGTTGCCCACACCCAGGTTTCAGAAAGCACAGCATCCTCTTCATTTTGCGTGGATTGGATTGCAGACTCAGGTGCCGGNAGTGCCAGTGCTGCATTCCAGCGTTGCCCACACCCAGGTTTCAGAAAGCACAGCATCCTCTTCATTTTGCGTGGATTGGATTGCAGACTCAGGTGCCGGTAGGAGTTTGGGGAGTGTTTCATCGCTTGAGGCCGGTGGAATTCCCAGTGGGTTGATCAAAGACAACACCACTATCACGGAGTTTCCCATTGACTTTGCCACAGGTGGAGGTGCAAGAAGAGGGGACCAGACCATTGGATATGAAGGTGATGTATTCGGTCACACCAATGCATATCTTCTCCCAAAGGGTTGTCCATTGGTTCGTAGTCTCGGGGAAATAGTTAACCAACAAGATAGACCATTCATTTGGTTGCCTGGTGAGTTGCCGTTCTTTGCAACAAGTAGCGATCTTCTTCAGATAGCATGTTCTCATGACAATCGCATAGTGGCTCACCGTATTGAAGAAAATGTGCCCATCTTCCGGGAGAATATCAAAATCGTTCCTGGCATGCCAAGCGAAGCCAAAGGCTCCAAAATCGAAGCGCATGATTCAGCAGTTCCATCACTCGAGCCAGATGAGGGCTCCAAAACGGGGACGAAGGAAGGCTCCAAAATTGGGGCGCCGGCATCAGATGCAGACTCTGAAGGCGGGGTTGAGTGGATCACAGCTGAGATCAAGCGTGCGCGATCCATTGNCGAAGGAAGGCTCCAAAATTGGGGCGCCGGCATCAGATGCAGACTCTGAAGGCGGGGTTGAGTGGATCACAGCTGAGATCAAGCGTGCGCGATCCATTGAGCATCGGTTGGCGCATTTTCCAAAGAGCAGCCAATGTTTAGATTGCAAAATAGCTAAATGCTACAAGAAACGTGTTNATCAAGCGTGCGCGATCCATTGAGCATCGGTTGGCGCATTTTCCAAAGAGCAGCCAATGTTTAGATTGCAAAATAGCTAAATGCTACAAGAAACGTGTTTCCAAGAAACGTGAATATGAACTTCTTGATCGGGGCCTTGATCCTGTGACTGCTTTCGGGGAAAGGATTGCAGTAGACTTTATTGTTGTTAGCAAGACTGCTGAATCCAAAACCGATCACTATGTCCTCATGNGGCCTTGATCCTGTGACTGCTTTCGGGGAAAGGATTGCAGTAGACTTTATTGTTGTTAGCAAGACTGCTGAATCCAAAACCGATCACTATGTCCTCATGATTCGCGATGAATGGTCCGGTTTCCTTCAAGGCATTCCCATGTTCTCACGTGACGGGGATCTCATCGTTTCTCACATCAAGAAGTTTCTTGGACCGCGCGTTTCAGCCAACACTCTTGTTTGCAAAGCAGATGTAGCCAAAGAGTTTCAGTATGCAGCCGAGCAGCNGCGTATCCGTCCTTATGGCCAGTCACTGTGCAGTACTGTACAGTCTCGCTTGCATTGGGATGGAATCAACCCGATGTAGAACCACCCGAAGGGGAGAGACACTTGACACGCCTTGAGGCAGCTTCAGGTCAAAGATTTGATGGGCCACATTGGTTGTTGGGTCAGTTGGTTTACTACAGGGTCAGTGATCGCACAAAGCTACACAAGTTTTCTGGCTCTTGTCTTCCGGGTATCTTTGCAGGGTGGCGTCTTGAGAATGGATGTCGCTACAGGGGCGTTGTGTTGATTTTAGATTATGAGAAAGTTCGCACTCAAGCCAAAGGTTTTGAAAATCTGATAGCGGTACCACAAGAAGAGGTAGTCTTTGATGATCATTTGACTTTGCCACTCAAAGTTGCACATCGAGAATCGCTCACAAAGTTCAGTCTAGAAGATCCATCAAAGATCCCTCCAATCAGTATTCCTTTCAGTGATGAACCCATAGAGCTTCCTGCGAAGACTCGTGCAGAGTATATCACACTAGATCGACTTATCAAGTACGGGGGCACTGACAACTGCAGAGGATGTGAAATGCTCACTTCCAGGCATACCAAGGCATGCCGAGACAGGTTCAACCGTCTCATTCGTGCAGATAAGCCAGTACCAGTTGAGGCAAAGCCTCGGCCCCTGACTGCAGATGCCATCCGGGATGGAGACGGGTTAGGATCGCCAACGTTCGCTTCACGCGACTTGGCTGAATCCAAGCTCAAAGAAGATCTAGTCCCAGAGTGTCCGCCAGATCTTGAGGAAACAGCTTCATCAGGGTATGAGCCCAGCTATTTGCCAGAGGCTGAGATTCCATCAGTCGAAGGCATGACTGCCGCTGCGGAATCAAATCAGACGTGGNGAAACAGCTTCATCAGGGTATGAGCCCAGCTATTTGCCAGAGGCTGAGATTCCATCAGTCGAAGGCATGACTGCCGCTGCGGAATCAAATCAGACGTGGTCTGGCCTCTCACGAGTCAGACGCCTCGCAACTGACCTTCCTGGGGTTGGGGTGTTGTATGAGTATGCATGTAGTGGGGATTCATTGATCGGGAACATACTTCCAAAATATGATGTCAAAGTTGTACGTCTAAGTGAGGACGTCATTGACCTCAGCAATTTTCAGCATGTCCTTCAGCTGGTCGAGCAATTGAAAGCGCAACATGGAGCTGATCTTTGGGTTTCACTTCNTAAGTGAGGACGTCATTGACCTCAGCAATTTTCAGCATGTCCTTCAGCTGGTCGAGCAATTGAAAGCGCAACATGGAGCTGATCTTTGGGTTTCACTTCCATGCGATCCTTGGTCGAACCTTCAAGAACTCAACGTCCATCGCCTTGGGGATTCCTTTCTCAATGATCTCACACAGAAACAGGAGGAGTCTTCTTATATGGTCGATCTTGCACTTCAAGTTGGCGAGTATGTCATCAGTCGCAACGGGCGATTTGTTTGGGAATGGCCAGCGTTTTGTAAGGGTTGGAGATTACCAAATTTGGTCAATTTTTGCAAAAGACACAATCTCATGATGGTTCAGTTTCATGGATGTATGCTACAGTTGAAGGGCAAGCGAGGTCAATATTTGAAGAAACCATGGATGTTGGCGACAAATGATCGCAGAATCGTTGAGTTGTTTGCGGAAATGCAGTGCAACCACACAGCGGGACAACATGAGCCATGTGAGGGAGGCAATGCTGCTAGAACCGCATTTTACACCATCCCATTTGTCAACCTTGTTGCTGAAGCCTTGTTTCCTAAGCAGTTCTATTCGTCACATATCCCAGCTCTAGGTTGTCA
>BGPT01000674.1:230954-264023 GCA_003297045.1 Symbiodinium sp. clade C Y103
TTTGGTTTAGTGACCAAGGCGCTCAATCGTAGCCAGTGGAGCACAGACCCACGTGCTTTGGCAGCCATCGAGAAAGAGTGCCAAGGACTACGCTCGAACGAGACATGGGATGACTCAACAGTTTGTGATCTTGATCAGCTGGTTTATCAATCAAAAANAAAAACCTTAGGTCAGAATGTTCGTATTGCTGAACTTTTGGTTTTGTGCGGTATCAAGCACGCTGAACTTGATGAATCCAAGCATAAATATAAAGGAAGAATAGTGTATAGAGGTGACAAGGTGTTTACACAGAATGGGGACATTGTTCTCTTCACTGAAGTGTCCACATCACCGACTACACTGATAGCCCTGAATGTTTGTCTTTGGTGGGGTGCCTTGGAAGGGCATGCTACCTCAACTGCAGACGCAGTGCAAGCATTCTTACAGAGCTATCTTCCTGAAGATGAGCTCACGTTCGTTATTCTGCCACGGCAATTGTGGCTGAGCCAGTGGAAATCCAAGTTCAATGGCAAAGTGGCCGTGAGGCTCCGAAAGTCATTATACGGACATCCGCAGGCTGGCCGCCTATGGCAAGAGTTTTTGGAGACNGTGGAAATCCAAGTTCAATGGCAAAGTGGCCGTGAGGCTCCGAAAGTCATTATACGGACATCCGCAGGCTGGCCGCCTATGGCAAGAGTTTTTGGAGACTCGGATCTCCAGAATTGGAGCTCAACAAATCCAGGGGTTCCCTAGCAATTTTCTGTTTGACCTTGATGGCCACAGAATGCTTCTCAACATTTATGTTGACGACCTGACATTATCAGGAGCTTCGCATCTGCATACAAAGTTTTGGCAGCGGTTTTCTGAACTCATCAAGATCGAGGATCCANCTCAACATTTATGTTGACGACCTGACATTATCAGGAGCTTCGCATCTGCATACAAAGTTTTGGCAGCGGTTTTCTGAACTCATCAAGATCGAGGATCCACAAACCTTGCTTCCAAACAATGCAGTACTCATTTTAGGTCGTTTGCATGAACTTGAAGCACCTCAAACCATAGTTATGTCCATGGTAGGATATGCTGATCAATTCGTGCAGTTGTATCTCGATATCACTGGTGTTGATCCGAAATCATTGCGTAGGGTTGCTACACCTCACATCAATGATAGCACGCTAGCTGACGCTTTATATGAACAGNTTGTATCTCGATATCACTGGTGTTGATCCGAAATCATTGCGTAGGGTTGCTACACCTCACATCAATGATAGCACGCTAGCTGACGCTTTATATGAACAGCCAGGATCCATGAAGCCACATGCANGATCCGAAATCATTGCGTAGGGTTGCTACACCTCACATCAATGATAGCACGCTAGCTGACGCTTTATATGAACAGCCAGGATCCATGAAGCCACATGCATCAAAGGTGCTGATGAAGGGTCTCTGGTTAGCAAGACTTTGTCGACCAGACATTAGTTTTTCAGTAGGCAGGCTGGCAAGCAGGATCACAGTATGGAGCCGAGCAGAAGATGTTCATCTCCACCGTCTCGTGGCATACGTGCACTGGACAAGGGAGTATAAAATGATATTTCAAGCTGGCACACTTAGTGACACAGAGCTACATGTATATGCAGATGCTGACCTCGCATCATGTGTCCATACTGCGCGATCAACGTCCGGCATGATGATCTTTCTCTCTTCTGGAGCTTCGCGTTGGCCGATCGCATGGAACTCGCGACGCCAAACGTCAGTGGCTCGTTCGACAACGGAAGCAGAGATTNTTCAATGGCTGGAGCAGTGTTTTCCGAAGGACAGCCCTTGCTTGACTTGCTCGGGCAGCTCCTTGGCCGTGAAATCACAATGCGGCTCAAAGAGGACAACGCTGCAACCTTGTCCATCCTACACTCAGGGTATTCGGTTAAGTTACGACATGCATCACGCACACATCGCATTGATCTGGCCAGCCTGGCCGAGCTCATCAATGAGCGACACATGCTGCCAGAACATGTGAACTCTGAAGACCAATCAGCAGATGCACTAACGAAGGTAATTCAACCGATGCTTTGGGATCGACTACTTCAACTACTGAGTGTCCGGCAATCTACACCTTAGACTTGTCAGGGTGTTCTGTCCGCTCGCCACTCAAAATGAGGGGGGAGTTGAATGGGACATACACATCCTGTACATAACATTTCTCAGGCGTAGCAGGACTAGGAACCTTTGAGGTCATGCTTTTCCCCACTGCTTGACCTGTGGNGTGGTTTCAAGTAGTTCAACATGATACATTTGGCTCAAGTAAAACAGTCCGGCAACTTAGCTTGTGCGTGTGCCGGGCAGGTTTCTCACGTAAACAACTTTTCTCTTCATTATTTGTTGATAGCTCTCTAAGACAACAGAAACGAGAATAAAAAATAACTTCCAACAATGAAAACGAGGAAAAAAAAGCAAAAAAAAAGGCAAAAAAAAATCCCAAAAAAAATCCAAAATTCCAATGAGCAAAGGCAAGCAATGCCGATATCGCCAGAATAGCCTCTCAAGAGGCTCCGCACTGTCCAGAAGGAAGTTGCACACAGCTGGGCACTTTGGCTTGCGCCTGACCTGGATGTGGCAGATATGGACCTCCGAGTTCTCCTCAATCACCTCCCGGTTGTCGTCGACCAGAGCACAAGGGAGCTGATAGTCAAGACAATAACTTTTGATGGTAGCCGCCTTTCCAGTGACACCGCACCTTTGCCGTGCTATGAAAATAGAAGTAACCAACCTGTCGCCCACAATCCGTCGATGAGTATTGCAGAGCTGAAGTAGGTTGTCCAAGTTCCCGCTTGAGTGCTCAATCTGAAAGACGATCACAATTGACACAGCTTCTCTGTCCCCCCACGTCTGTTCTACCTTCACACGCTGCAACGATGTTAAGGTCCTTGATCGATCCAACACCTGGTGCCGGTCAAGAAAAAAGAAAAAAAATTGGATATTCCGGCGAGCTTGCTTTGACGTATGTTTTAAAGCCGCGATATGATCTGTAGTTTGAAACCTCTTCGAAGTTCACTCCCACAGGTTCCGGGCCGGAGCCAATTTTCTCAGCCTTGTTGCCGCGATCGTACCAAACCACCGTGTCCGGAAGATACTGACGAGGCCTCAAGATTCCCTCCTTCGCCTTCGCAGCTGGCTTTGCAATTGCTCCGAACTGTTGTGATCCGCTAGATGGTCCAGATTTTGCCTTTGGCACTCGAGATGATGATGATTGCCCTTGACCAGAATTCTCCGAGCGATCGACAGGTCTTGGCTTCGGAGCCGGACGAGCTTTCGTTGCCGGACGTTCCAATGTCGCTTGAACCTCCTCACTTGATGAAGATTCGATCTCCCAGACTGTAGCCTCTTGCAAAACCGTGCTACTGATCTGAAACTTCCACTGCTGCGCGTAGCTGTGCCCAGATTGGTTCACAAAGGGATAAGTTCCTCGATAGTGACCCTGAGCAATTCCCTCGTTGATATGCCGAACCTTTGTAGCAAAACCTCTCTGACCACCCCTCGGGGCCCGAATGCTCCTCCACAAGGTGTCTGGGATCTGTGACCTGCGATCCGGCTCAAGAGACTCGTCAAGGTACTCCAGGTCAATGAAACTCTGAGTAAGTGTTGCTCAAGAAAGCACGGCTGATAACCACTGTTTGGTGGCTCAGCACCGGCGACCGACCCCGCAACCACGCAAGGGCCGCTGCCTTTTCCTTGATGCTTGAGCCACAAGTAGATGGGACAACCAATGCCTTATATGTACCTGAGAACCCACTGGACTGACCCTGGCTTAGATGATAGGGCCCCTCAAAGGCTGATTGGGGACCTATCCTTTTGGAAATGTGTATGGCCCCTTTTTGGGAAAAGAAGTTAGACATATTATCATGTCAGTACGTGAAAACTGGATTCCAGGGGTGCCTAAGGCTTACCCTCATGCATTGACCAATGTGGTCGTTATGAACTCCAGTCTACTTCGGATGCACGGATGCATATGTTGGTGACACTACTGTTTGGTGCGTTTCCTATGGAATCTTTCTTCTTACTTGCATCTTATTATCTTATTTGAACTAATATCATCAAATATGAATATCATATTTCATTTGCACATTTCCATTTCTTCCAGCATTTTCCAACCTGAAGCTACACTTGTTCCATCATTTTCGATTTTTTTTGCAGACGGAACAAGTTCATGCGGTTGGTAGTTGCAGCATTTTGGGGGTATGATTCTTGCTCTTGCCTTGTTGTTCCTTCCGGACCGCACCTCTGTGATGGCTTGACTGCTAGGCACGGCGCGTTTTTGCGCTTTTCGCTCATTGTGGGCAGCGGTTCGTGCTGTTCCGAGGGGGGGGGGCTTTCGGCGGGGGGGATGGGGAGGGGGCTTAATAACGTTCTATCTGTTGCGTGTCTAGAAATTCTAGGTTTGACGTCATGCTCTGTTGCTACACTCTTCACTTTTGCACGCGCATTTGAACACGCTATTCACGCAATGCTTGACCAGGGTTTTGACACGTCCTTCTGCATGTTGCCTTGAAACGTCTTGTGTGGATTGATTGGTTGGCTTTGTATGCAAAATTGGATTTGATCCCCAAAATTGGGAAGATAGAACATGACAATGCCTGGCTGAAGATATGACAGAAAGAAGCTCCAAGATCAGCGCGCGCGAACAAAGGTCCGGAACGATGTTGTTTGATGCTGGATTTTCATGCTTCTTGGCATGTTAAACAAAACGTATTTCTCTTGTTGGTTGCAGAATGCTTGCGAACATATTATATATTGTATCTTCTCTTGTTGTTGTCTTTCAGCTTCTGGCTTGGATCCTGTCTTGTGTTTGCGTGCGGACTGAAAAAATAAACGTAAAAGCAACGGTTTCGGGATGGGGGTGGGGTGGGGGTGGGTTGGGCTATTGACGCTCATGTGCAGTGGTACATGGTCGTGATACTACTAACTACTGTCAGCGTTGCCAAAAAACTCCAAGATGCTCTTGACGTTACTACTTGTGGGATCTTGTGGGTCGGGTTGGGCTGGGGTTGGGGTGGGGTTGGGCTGGGGTTGGGTGGGTTATAAAAACAACGAGGCGCAATTGCAAACTCTCTGGGTGCCGCGCTACTGACTTATAATGACTCATCTATACAACGTGCTTAAACAACCTCAAGCACGTTGATGCTACACTATGAATCTATTCCAATGACTTCCAACAGCTTCTTGATGCTACACGCCTGAGTTGACGCAAGAACTTCCCGCATGTTCTTGATGCTACGCGTCCACTACCGATTAACGATGATTAACGGAGATATGTGCGCCTCCATGCCAATTTTCACAAAAAAACAATCGAGACCTTGAAGCGCATCCTCTGAAAATGTGTCCTGTGTCCATTGGCGTGCAGCTCAGGAGGCCGATAAAAGAAGCTGGCACTATGGTAAAGCGCGATAGCCACCAAATTCTGCATGCATTTTGGCTACATTTTAATAAAAAGATATAAAAGGAATTCGCGTTTTGCCACAGTGCTAACCTCATTAAAAAAAAGACTTTCATGAGCACGGTTTCCGCTCTGGCAGGTTGTTTTTGTTGCTTGATGTGCACAGCATTTGCATCGTTTTGGAGCCAAACACTCTCATTGGAGGGGGTTGCGGGGGAAGGGCGCAGCGAGTTGTCCCCCCCGCCGTTCAGCCACATGTTGCGATGTTGTCATCTTCTTCTTCTTCTTCTTCTAGTTCTGTTCTGCTTGCTAGTTGCTCCTGTTTGGATCGGTGCAACGGTTTCTTCCTTGTTTGTTCTTGCAACCCAATACACGCAAGAATCGGCGTTATGGTGGGCTTCCTTTGCTTTTGTCTCCGGGCAGCATTTTAGACTTTGAATCCCTCATCATAATGAACCCACAAGAGTCGAAAAGAATGAGCACAAAAGCCAAAGAAGCCAAAGCCAAGCGAAAGTCAAACGAACCAGAAGCAAAGAAGCCAAGAAGCCAAAAGGCAGAAGAGCAAAGAAGTGACAAAACCACAAAGGCCAAGAGGCCACAAAGAGAGAAGACACCAAAAAAACGAAGAAACCACTGAAGCCACAAAAACCACACAAGTCCATTTTGGACATAGTAACATAGCCTTGATTCACTGCTAGTCGGTCCCCCCAAGCTGAAGGTGAACTATGGTATCGAGAAAGGGTACGCCAGGATCTTGTTTCAGGCGGCGGGGGCATGAGAATCTATTCTTCTTTCTGGGGCCCGGACCCCCAAAGTTTGAAGCATTTCATCCCAGGGGCAAAGACGGGCAAAGCGGCCAAAATGACGGGGTTTCAACCAAACCCTGAACTTGTTTGTTTCTGTTTGGGGCTTCTGTTTGAAACCTGTCAGTACAGAACAGATTTGTCAATACATAGAGTATTGTTCTAAAACATATACAGTAGGTTCACTGCTAATCACCCCAAATTAAACACGAGCCATGGATAGCCATTGCTTTGAAGGACTTGGAGCATCAGAATCTGTAGATTTTCTTCTGTTTTTAAGGGTTTGCCCCTTCAACAGAGGGACCCAGTGGCATTATTGGTATGAACTAGTGATGCTAATCAATGGGTGACACAAGAACAACTGCACTTGCCAACAAGTGACTGTGGACCATGGAGATAAAATATACTGTCCAAAATTTGGCTGGGTGGATTGGCCTGTATGATAAACTGGGCTGGTTCAACCTTTTGCTTACAGTACATGGGTGTGGTCCAACCTGATACCTTCAAATCTGTTGAAACAAATGGACACTGTTTTGACAGGAAAGGTTGGACAAGACATTTCAGGACGTGCTTGGCAGAGCGCACTTTAGCCAGGGATTTCCAAAGTATAGTACATGATAAATGATAAGTTGACAAAATTGGTACATGGATAAATGAATGGATGGATGGACGATGATGGACGAATGGATAGAGTCACACACGCACACACCTAAACATCCAGACAGGTAAACAATTTGATAAATAGAGATTCATGAGTGCACGTGGAGATATGAATCAATAGGACAGATGGACTGAACATATATCCAAAGGCTAAATTTCATCCATCATATTCACAAACACACATCGAATTTGATTTCTGGAGTATTGAATCACATGAATCATATTCAATCATCTTCAATCTAATAAGCAAAAATGAGCAAAACGTGTGCCATCTGAAACAATTTGCAAAGGGTATGCCTCCGTCCAGCTTTCTGGCCACAAAGACGCGACATAGCGAAGTTGGAACATGAGCTGTTTAGCTATGGAACATGCGCACAGCCCAGGGCTAGCTTTATTAAACCTAAAGTGAGTCTTGACATGTCTCGACTTGAGACACTTTTCCCCATACCTGTGGCTCTAAATGTGACACTGAATCGATATTGATTGGGCTTGTACCCCACGAAAAACACAATTCAAAAGGGGTTGTTTTGGGATTTGCATGGCTTGAATGTTTGAAAGGGGTGCTTGATGCAGGACTCCAAGGATCTTCCATGAGACATTGTGGTTGAGTTGTTGGAAATAGATTACAGATCTTGTTTCATGATCAGGTTCGCATTGGCAATCTTTTGCAATCCTTCAGACATATTTTGCCTGCACAACAAACTACCCAGAGCCAGAGAAAAATCAGAAATAGGGATACGAAGAAGAAAAGCACGAAAACATACAAAAGCACATTGTGCACCAGTATTCGCTAGTATTGTTGGTACCATTTGGTACCCATAATCAAAACAAACAGCTCCAGCTCAACCTTTTGCAAGCGCAATTCTTTTTGTCAAGCTCTAGTTCTTTAAAAGGCAGTGGCAATACCAGCAATACGGCAATGCCCAGTGTCACTGCAATGTTTCTGTGTTACCTCTCTCCGCAAACATGCGCATTTGCACAGATATCTGCACCACTTGGATTCCCACCAGGCTTCACCCTGCACTGAGTCGCACGACCCCTACGCCAAACATAACCTTCGCACTGGTTGACGGGCTGCAAGGCGCAATCGTCATCATCATTTCCAAGCTTCTTTCCAAGGCATTCAGGTAAACAGTTTGGCCCTGTCTGGCACAGGACTTCAGAGTCCGGCTTCGGCTGGCATTGGAGGAAACCTCGCTTTGCACCAAAGCACCTGCACAGAATAGAATTTAATTCTATTGGAACATATTGGAACTTATTGGAACTTATTTCTGAAACTGTTCAACAATGCTCAACATGTAAATGACTGTAACTGTGCTTCTTCTTCAGATTTGAAAAGACAGAACTTACACAATTTTGATTCATTTTCTACAACCGTATATAAGTCTTGCTATGTCTTGCTTAGTACCAGTATTGGGGAATTGAGAATTGCTGCACACTCTTGCCGTCCCGTAGCCTTGCCTGTGGAAACCAGTGCAAATCGATGCGGAAGCACAGGGATCGCTCTCCGGAATGTCTTCTGGACACCTCAGTCCACGCCGCAGCCGCACTAAATACGTCTAGATATTGAGATGAGTTTGGATGAGTTTGGAACATTTTGGAACTGCTGAACTCATGCCATACGCACACGCCATGGACCTCAACAACTCAAGCACTTTGATGGCAGCCTACCAAATCTAACAAGCATGCACCACTATCTTGATTGATCGTTGAGGTATTCCATGATATTTTTCAGATTATTCCCACTTAAATCTTGAGAACCCCAAATGATGGCTGGATACTTTGGCTTGAGGGCGCATTGAGACAACTCTCAACTACATCATGTGGTTTTGACATTTTATTTTGACTGACCTTTGTCTTTTCTTGAATCCAAGTGGCACTTCCTTCAGTGCGCCTCTGCAGCATGTGGGACAACTCGGACTTGGAGGGGACTTGGTCTTTGAATCCCATGTCCTTGGAAAGCAGTAAATCCCAAAGTCCACCAACTTGCTGATTCCTTGTAGCCTCACGTACACAAAAGCTGTACTCAGAACTCTTGTGACAAAGCACGGGCAAAGAGCCAACTCAGCTGTTTCTGTGCTATCTTTAGTGTCTCGGGCATGCTTCAGCCAAGAATCCCCTGGACAGGAATGGACTCCTGATATCAACAAGCAAAGGCGACAGGCAAACGTGCTCTCAACTCTTGCGGTGCCAACCTTCGTACACCCACACCAGAGCGATTATATGATCTGAACATACCTGAACATACCTGCATATTCATGCATATTTCATGTAAACATGTGCACAGTTATGTAAACATCTCATGTTCCAACAGTGTCTCAGCTAAATCTCCTCCATCAAAACTTGCATGTTCTGAGAGGCCAGGTCTGCCAGGGCCAGGTTGTTGGAGTCTCCAAAATCCATCGTCCAAGTCTTGGAATCGATCGACTCGAGCCGCCGAGACTTTTGAGCTTCGAGACCTTCGAGACCTTCGAGCTCCGCACCACCGAGACCAATTTCATCTTCCAAGTGATCTGACTGAGCGGAGACGAGGCTTCGCAAAGCACGCGGCAGAGCACTTGGCAAAGCACTTGAACCCTCCGACACCTCTAGACTTGGACCGTTTGACAATGTGGCAGACTCGACATCCTTGGGAGCTTTGGCCAAAATGGCCTGCTGTTTTTCCGGGTTCGAAGAGTCTTCGATTTCCACAGTTTCAACTACTTGCGATTTGGTTTGGAAGCTAAGTGCCCAAATTGCGCACACAACATGCAAGCACCCTGGAACTCTCCTCACCATAGCGCGAACGCCGCGAACGATTTGTATGAAACATGTGTTTGACTTGAATCACGGAAATGGCTGCTCTGGTCAGAAGCACAAAGCGAATTCGGGAAAGAGATAGGATGCAATCTCTAAAAAATGAGTGCTAGTGAACTCTGCTGAAAAAAAGCAGGAACAAAGAGTGGAAGCCCGTACATGCATATATGTGCAATATATGCATGCCCATGTGTGGTCGATTCGCGCTCTCTCCCTCTCTCTATCTTTGCACCTTCATCTATATATTTTATCTAGGTATCGAACCCATTTCAACCTTATCTGACCCAATGAATGTAGTTTGTTTATCTATTCATTTATTCACCTATCTGTCCGCTTATCTACCTGGAGTATCTAACTACGTACCTACCTGCCTATCTGCCTCTCTATCTACCTATCACCTATCTATCTACCTATCTATCTATAGCCGGCTATGTATATATCTATCTATATCCGGCTATGTATCTATCCATCCATGTATGTCTGTATGTGTATATCTATATATATATATATATACAAATATATACACATCTGTGTATGTATGTACGTACGTACGTACGTACGTATGAATGTGTGTAGGTAGTATGTATGTATGATGCATGCGTTGATGGATGCATGCATGCATGTATGTATGTACGTAGGTATGTAGGTATGGAGGCATGTAGGGAACGTATAGCGTATAGCGTATAGTGTATACTGTGTGAGTATATGGATATATTAATATCAATGTCAGTATATCAATATATTAGTATATAATTATATATAGTAGTATTATAGTAGTTTTATAGTAGTATATAGTAGTATATAGTAGTATATAGTAATATATGGTAATATATAGTAGTATATATAGTAGTATATATAGTAGTATATATAGTAGTATATATATAGTAGTATATATATATAGTAGTATATATATATATAGTAGTATATATATTAGTATATATATATAGTAGTATATATAGTAGTTTATATATAGTAGTATATATAGTAGTATATACAGTAGCGTATATTAGTATATATATAGTAGTATATATAGTAGTATATATCTTGTAGTATATATAGTAGTATATAGTAGTATATATATATATATGGTAGGATATATATATATATAGTAGTATATAGTGGTATATAGTAGTATACAGTAGTATATAGTAGCATATAGTAGTATATTAGCATATAGTAGTATATAGTAGTATATGCTAGTATATAGTATATAATATATATATAGTCGCACATTGTATATCGTATTCGTATATAGTATGTAGTATATTATAGTATAGTACAGTGTAGCATAGTATAGTATAATATAATATATATAGTATAGTATGGTCTACTATAGTACAGGATTACATTATTAGTATTAGTGTCAGCATACGCATTACAATTGGTATTGGTATATTAGTATGTATTAGTACTAGTACGAGTACCAGCATCACTATTAGTTTTAGTATAATATAGTATAGTGTAGCATAAAATAGTACGTACTACAAACTATGTAGTACACAGTTCATAGTTCACAGGACACAGTACATAGTACATGGTGTATAGTGTATAGTATACAGTATCGACAGTATAGAGTATATAGTATGATATCGTATCGTATAGTAGGTATGGTATGGTATCGTATGGTATCGTCATCGTATCGTATCCTCTAGCATAGTAAAATATGTATCCATTAATAATATCCAAAATTACAAATATCGATATCGTTGCCTACATCTACATCTACAGTCTATAATTTGATGTATCGATCTATCCAAATTAAGTTCAGATCTATCTTGATCTATCATGTGATCTGGATCTCTATCTGTCTATCTATCCATCCATCCATCCATCCACTCATCCATCCATCCAGCACATCTTTCAATTATTTTCAATTTGAAGACTATTCAGCGCACGTACAAGTATGTCTAGCTTAGACTTTTGACATATCACTACATAGTTACTAGTCCTTAATTAATATTTGATCCTAGATTCTGAGATGCACAACAAAAAACATTCACATCCTTTCACACACACGATTGTGAAAAGTTGGTCACGAAAGCCTTTTCTTTGGGCTCAGGTGAAAACGATGAAAGGTATCATCATGCAAAACACCACTACCTGAGATATCGTGTGATGTCTTGCATCTCTTAACAGCAAATCTCGTCTCCAAACCAGAACAAGGTCCCAAATGTGAGCTGTTGCGACATGTGTAAGGTCCTCACACTAACTGCAAGCAGAATCATGGTGCCTGAAGCAAAACATGTTCCGAGTGTCCACCACTTCCTTTATCCCATTTTCGCAACCCCAGTCACTCACAAACAAGATCATACAACATATACCAGCAAGTCCCGAGAAAACAATGCAAACATATGAAAATCCACCATTTGCAAATGTGCGTCTGTTTCATGTTGTTTCCATAGTTCCAAGGAGCAAAAGAAACTCATCTGTCCGGATCGAAGTAGTTTTTTGCCACTTTCTGAATGGGCAGTCACATTGTCAAGGCCTTGGCGAAGCTGAATCTTTGCGAACCGCTTCTGCATCAGCATCTCTTTTGAAGATTAAACCATTTTTTAAAATGAATTTGCATGAAATTGCAATATGTTGCCATAACTTGCCATAACCTTCCCCTGAATTGAGAGCTGAAAAATCTGTAGCAAAAACTGGCATCTGTTTGCAGCTGGCTCAGTCTCCCAAAAGTCTTTACCTGTACCCCTCCCTTAGCCTTGCTCCAGGAAAAAACATGTGTTTTTATTGTTTGTTCCCACATTTCTCCACGCCCACAACAAACAGAGGCCCGGTTGAACTGGATGTATGCAAATCAATTTTGAATCCTGACACATGCATACACATGCCGTGTAAAAAGGTGATTCTTAGTGGCCTTGCGGGGGTCAAACATGCTCAAACACGGGAACGTCAACAAATGTTGGTGCTGGATGATGCTGGATGGACATTCGCATCCTGTGTCTCGGCGTCTGTTTTCAACTGGCCAATTTTGTCACTGAGACTGTGACTGCGCTGCTGAGATGACTGCATATCCTACACTGGCATATCTGATTGTACTAGTAGAAGAGGCCAACACTATTTAGCTAATTTTTGTTTTACCTTCATTTGGTTTGCGATAAATCATTATTGAATCATTATTGAACAACTGGCCTCCAAACGCTCGTTGTCTTTCTTCAAGGTTTGAAGGAAAACATTTGCAGCTCCTCAAGGGCACGCGTTTTTTTTTGGGCAGAAAACACTGCTAAAGCAATCTGGATGTTCCACTGTGCCACGTGCAGGGATACGAACCTTTCATGTTCTCAGCCAAGTCGACCATTTCTGATTCCAAATTGTTTCGGGCCTCACATTGTTTCTCAAAAACTCAACAAAAATCCAAGAACACATACTTTGAAATTTTGAAACTGCTTTGCTGCAATCGCCTCACCGTTTGTAGCAAGGGGCCTGCATCTACGCAGCCAAGGCTGCTTTCATTCGAAAGAACGGGACAAACAAAGAACTCAATTTAGATTCAGTGAAGTGCAAACACGAAGCGTGGGGACCATGCCAGCCTGGTTTCCAAACGTGTGCCTCCACACAAGCTACAAAGACAGTAATCGTAAAACTCTGCAAAAGATGAAATATGAAATCAAAAATAAACCCGTCCTTGGTGACCTTGAAAGCGACGCCATGGCCTTATCACTTTCAATTTCATTCAATTGTTATTTGTCTTTATCTTCAAGTATTATGCGGCAACGCAACATCTCACAACCATATGAAATCATGAGATCCTTGGCCTTAGCTGCTGACACATTTCTCGAAAAAGATGTGTTTTGTTCCTTTGCCCAGGCAAAATGATCTAGAATCTAGAATTAAAAAAATATCAAAAAATACTAAAAACATTTTTTAGAAAACAATCGTCCTGGACATTCGCAGAAAGGACGGGTTGTCTGTGTGGGTCCTGACAGTCGGCATCAATCAGATTGATGTTTGTTCTGAAAACAGTTTGAATTCATCATTTGAATTCATTTTGCTTGGTTTGCAGTCCGCCTTGTGGACATGAGAACTGCGCTCTTCATGTTCATTCTCTAGCGGGGGGAGTTCTGCTGCTGCAGGTGTCCTCAGATGCGACCCCGGCCAAAACACTACAAAATACTACAAAAAAATTCGATGGACCCTACCTGAGGCTAAGGCTCCTTCTTCAACATGCAACCTACAAAGATTACAAGAAATAGAATTTGCTAAACAATGCTGTTTCGATTTGGTTTGTGCATTTAAACTCCCGCCCTGCCCCCCCCCCTCCGCAATAGGTTCTTAAGAACATGACTCAGTTGCTCCACCCTTGAGCGGTATTGTTCTGCCACATTGATGGGCAAAGCCTCCCAATGCCTCACTGAACACTGAACCAGCCTTTCAATGCATTTTAGATTCCAGGTGGATGAAACCTGGTGAGGAAGGAAAAAAAAAATGCAGCGACCTCAGGCCTTCACTTTAAGCGGTCTCGAAGCGCTAACTCATATGAAGCAACCTGATGGATCACAAGGATTCCGTAGGATTCCAGTGTTTCAAAATGTTTCAAACAAGTGTCGACTGTGTGCAGCATTGCACCTTTGCCTTCCGAATCTTCCAGTCACCCTCCTCAGGAAAGTCAAAAAGTTGGAAGTGGTTGAACATATGCACTTTGAGACAAAGCATCATACATCTGAGACAAACTTTGAGTGCTTTGACCCTCATTCAGAGATTTTAATGGTTTCATGACAAGTCTGCTATGCAGCCTGTCTTCCATCTCTCACAACAGCAAACTTGAGAAAACATGGCAAAACAAGTCATTTACTCTTGAGCTAGCCGTGAGCCTATCTGTAAGCACTCGAGTTACATTTATGCAAGTCTTTTAATCGTGCAAATCACAAAATAAGACAAAAGCCGCTGATGACATGTGATGCCGCATCGATGCTTATGTAGTTGGTTTGAGCGGCCGTCATTCAGAGCAACCAGCATCAACCAGCCGAGTATGCTTCCTGAGCGTGGCCAGACTTCAGAGCATTCTCGACGTGTGCCAAGAGTAGCAAAAACCTCAGCGCTGGTGACAAGCAAGGAGTGGTATCGACAAAGATGGACAAAGAGGATACAAACATCACGAGAATGACAAAGAAATATGACGAAATAGCATTCGTCTTCCCCAAAATCTCTGAGGAAAGCACTCCGCAGCCAAAGGATGCAAACTGCCAACAAACGCTTCAGTCGGGCTCAACTTGAATATAAAAAGCAAGCAGAACTAGCTTGCCGAAAGCAGTCATGACATATGAATCCTTGCCTCTGCAGTTGACTGCACATGCCTCCTTCCCTTCCGCAGGAGGCCCTGTGAGTTTATGTGTTGCAGTCTGGCACAAATGCAAATCTCTCTCTCTCTCTCTCTCGCTCTCGCTTCTACAGCTGCACAGCTCACCTCAAACCTGTGCTGGTAGGATCTGGTCAGCAGTGCGTAGAAGCCCTTTAGGTTCAGTCCAAGCAACACTCGGTGAGCTCGAGCTGCAATCAGATTTATGACTTGCAAGAGTAAGTATGGCCTATAAATGTATAAATCAGATTTATTACTAAATATATCTAAATATCATTGGAATACTTCTTTAGCTGTGGGCCAAAATGAGGCCTACAAATGAATATCGCTCCTCCAAGCTCAGATGCAAAGAACGAGCTCGCAAGCACATCAGGAGTCAACACAAGCATCGAAATCCTGAAATTTAGGAGTTGGAATCAGTTGGAAAGTGAACCAGCACTTGACAATGCAGCAGTCTTTTCGTAATTCATGGGCATTTCTTCAAAGGAAGGGGAGACGCGAGTACGCGACTTGGCTTCAAGCCACAAAAAAAAGGCTACTCAAACCTGGATGATTCAGCTATATTCAGCTTCTAGAAGTACCAGGGCATCTTTCACTTGAATCAAATTGCAGCGGCTCGTACTGCTGCAGCCGCGACCTTGCGTATGAAGCAACTCCGACAGGTGCAGAAACACAGTGGGCCTAGGGGGATATGTATAGTATGTGCACACAATCACGCAAGGTACAGTATATAAGATAAGACGTTTGGCCATCTAAAGGTCAGCATGGTTGCTGCAAACAAAGAAATTTCAAGCAACATGAACGGCACGAAGAACGATACATCGAAAATAACATGGGGGGCTCCGTGTTGGGGAATAGGTTTGAAAGTAGTGTCCAAGGATATCAAAAGGTCTACACGGGAGGTTCGGTGCCTAGAAAGTCGTGAGCTGCAAAGCAAACAAACATGGAGAAAGGATGAATGTTCAATGCAGTGTCAGAGCGAGCTGCGCTTCCTTACTCCCCTTTGCTTGGCACGATTGAGTCTGCTTAAGTCCAAGCAAGTTCAAGTGTTTAAAACCATTGTTTCATAGTTGTTTCAACATCTCACCTTGCACGATTAGAATGCAGTCTTCTTTGGGAAAGATGTTGCTTGTGAATAGAAGGGGGAAGTCAGACAAGAAAAGGAACAAGAAAAGCGTCGAAAGGGAAAGGCACGATGCAAAGGAAGAAGAAAGAAGGAGGCAGGAGGGAACGCGATAAATCACATGCTAGCTTTCCCAGTAAAGTGGAACACCAAGCGAATGCAACGTTCAAAGGTGGTCCCCATTGTGCACTTTATGGAAGTCTGAGAATGCTGCAGTGGCTTGCCCACCTGAGTGTTGGCACGACAACTTGAGGTATCACATGCCTTGGCCTGTCTTCGAAACATCCGATGTACATATCTTATTCATTCTTATGCTATGAGAGGATGTCTCGAAGACCCCTGAAGGCGACTCTGAAGGGGAAGTGCCTGGCTAACTACCCCAATGAATTGACAGTATGAAAAAGTGCCAGACAGTGTCTTCAAGGAATCTTGTGATTTGCGCATCTGAATCTTTTCGTTGCAAACTTACGGAGCGTTGAGTGCCCCGCCCACGCTGCACTGAGGCTCTTCACTCTCTGATTCAAAGGTTCGGCCTTGCACCACCACATCTTTGTTGTACTGGTTTTCTCACTGGCCTCTCCTGGCTCTTCATCATCATCAGCTTTCAGCCCAGCGCAAGGAAAAGTATGATAACATGGAGGCATGAACATGGTCCAAGAATGACTCACATGCTGATGCCTTGATCATGTTGCGTAGAAGCTCGACTCTTCGCCAACTTTCAGCAACTTTCTACAGTTCAGGCCCCAACCAGGAATTCGACAAAAAAAGCACAAACAGCCAAGAGGAGAAGCAAGTAAAACCAAAAGACCTGTCAGGAAGGACGTCATACAGTTTCCACCTGCACTTATTCTCATAGCGTCCAATGCCTAATCCACCATAGCCCACCTAACTTGTCCTAAATCAATTCTACATCACCCTAGGCCCTAAACTCACAGTCCCTGACAGTCCCTGACAGTTCCTGACAGTGCCTATGTTGGTCCAATGAGTCCAATGCTTTTTCAAATTGAAATTCTGGATCGCCTCGGATGTCCAGGGTAGCCCACGCCACAGACCTTTTGAGAACACGAGCCGCTCTGACAAACCGCTCTAAAGAACCATCAAATACTGAAGCAAAAACAACTAAATTTTTGAATACATCATGATACATCTATTCAAATCCTGAACATATCACAATACATCATAGCATATCAGAGCACATCATAACATTCATACATATTCTGAATATTGAATCAAGAGAGGACGGGACTCACAAATTGCAGCGCCAAAGCTGATGCAAGGAGGCCTTCGGCACCTGGGGCTCTCGTCCACAAGAAGAAGTCGTGCCTTGCAACAGCTAGGGACGCTGGGCCCCAAGAAACACATGTGCAACACATGACCAGTTTGCGCTAATCTACGCAAATACAACCAAACACATTCAAATTACTCTTTCCTTGGCAACCGTCTTGTCGGGTCCGAGTATGCTGTGCGCAAAATCAACAGCACAGCAACAGCATTTTGCCCAAAGCAGCGCATCTCGCGAAACTGCGCTTTTCCGGGTTTTTTCCGAAAGTTTGGGAAGCTTGGGCAGGACGTTCTGACATTGGCCCACAGCTCATTTTCACATTCACTGTTCTTGGCTGCCTTTTTTGCTGCCTTTCTTGCCATCTAGCAAATATCAATTTCATTCAATTTCAATGTCTAGCGGCTAGCGATTTCGGCGTCCCATGAGTCCCTGACATCCCCTCTAGGCATGTCTACTGGGTATACTGTATCTTGAAATATGTTCGACAAATCTTCGACACTCGCCAGCTATCGCCATTCTGTCAACTTTGAAGCATAGCTGAATCCAACCGTCCCCTGTGCGAATTGCACAAAGCAACTTCACGAGTTGGATTCCCATCGTAGTTGTCGTCATCATCAAAGTCCGCCTCTACAACCCGATTTCTAGAAAGACAGCCCACGGCCTGACTCTCTGGTGGATATGTTGGAACAATGACGCCTATTGAGCCATACACACCTCCAAAAATGATTCGAGTACATTCCAGGCATTGAATGCTGCTATCTGGACTGATGCTGCGGCATGTTGCGTCTTCGTTCGCAGGATCAAAGTGGCGGTGCTGCAGAAACTTTTCAAA
Source organism: Symbiodinium sp. clade C Y103 (assembly GCA_003297045.1). NCBI lineage: Eukaryota > Dinophyceae > Suessiales > Symbiodiniaceae > Cladocopium > Cladocopium sp. clade C. Next base: position 249,157 of record BGPT01000674.1, read on the forward strand.
GCCAGACACGGTGTCACTCCGGAAAAGCCACACCTCCACATCTGAGGTCGTTGGCTGACCTGCCTCCACTGCCTCCACTGCCTCCACTCCTTCCTGATCCTTTTGCATTCTTTGCCCTTGCGTCAAAAAACACTCAGTCCAAACTGGCTCAGATGTTGCTGTTGGGATCACTGGAGGGGGAGTGGTCGCCACCGGACTACCAGGGAAAGAACGGAGTGCAACGCGTTCAAAGCGACGAGAAACTGCGAAAGGATAGCAGAAAGCCTCTGTGACCTCTCTGGCTGGAAGGTGAACAAACCATATCCCCAAGAGGCTGAGCGGACACGCGAAAACTGGAGAAGCTGACCTTATCCTTGTTGACCTGTCTGCGCCAGGTATTAACTTCATATTCCATTCACTGAATTTGCCTGAGCCAAACAAGGCACGCACATGGCACCTTTGACACTTGCGCTTCCAAGGTGGCATATGCAAAGTGCTCAGGACTTTGCATACTTAAGCCTGTGACAGAGGCATTTGTAGCAAATAGACCTCCAGAGTGTAGCGGCCAAGGGAGACCTCAGCTGCAAGATCTGCGACAAATGTCGTCAAAGCGAGACTGCAATGTCTGCAATGTCTGCAATATGGAACCCAAACGCCTCAGCAATTCGCCAGTGTCCTGTGGGACAGCAAGCGTGTCATCAGCGAACCTCCGTTGTACGTGCCTGTGGCATTGAAAGATCTACATGATGCGCAGTGGAGAATGTTGACATCAGAAGGCCGTAGCCCCTAGCCATCATACCACATCACAACCATCCCATGTAATGCCGCTTAATTAATGCTGCTTATATACAATACATATGGATTCATGATTCATGCATGACAGCGCGTGGCCTTCCTTGATTTGAATCTTGTATCGCACACAGTGCATCCCGCTTTCAATGCGCACATCTATGTATGAAACCGGACAGAGGATGGCCTTGTCCAAGCTAATGCACACATGAAGATGAAAGCGCACGAAGTTGAACGCAAACTTTGCTAAACGTAGCGTAATCCTCAAACAGTTCATGGTCAAAAGCTATTCTACATTCATTTTGGGTTGGTTCATTCTTTTCAGGTTGCTCATGATTCTAGTGTGAATGGTAGCTACCCAGACAGCCACTTCAAACAGTACAGGGTCCTGACAATGTCATGCCTAAGTTACTCCGTTTGCTTTCCACCTTTGTGAAGGCATCATCAAGACGTCATGCCCAAGTCATAACTTTTGGCCTTCCCCCATTCTAAACCCAAGCGTCAAACCAAGGCATTCGAACCTCAACCTTTCACTTCTGCTTTTTTTTGGAGAGGCGAAACAAAATCACCTGGGAAAACTTGCGCATTCGAGTGATGCACAGGTGGGGCCAAAACCATCCAAAATATGGATTGTAGTAGATTGTAGTTTGTATAGGAAAATATGTATAAAATATGAACATAAGAACTGCGCATCTTTCTGAATCCCTTCTCAGCCTTATTGTTTTTCTTTCGTTATAACTTTCTGATCTGCACACCTACGTGCACTTCTAATACATTCTACACTTCGTACTATATCCTGTCAACCCCTTTGCTTTTGCAGGGCTTTGACTCTGACCACTCTACACCACTGGGCATGTGCCATGTCGACCCATCTTGGCTCAGATTTCTGGTCGTTTTTGTCATTTTCTTGAAGGGGTGCCCGTTTCATTCAGACAAACTGTTCAACCCCAATCTGCAAAAAATTGTTTGATATCTTTTGTGTTTCTGTTGCAGCGCCATCACGAAACTCTAGCAACCCGCAGAAAACGTGACTGATATCCTGAATGTGCAGGAATTGTTGAATATTTTCTGGTCCTCGTGATTCCTCGTATCATTCTTTGTCGGCTATGAATGCAGTCTCAGCCTCCCAGGGGCACCTTGCTTCTTGACCAAGAGGAGTAGGGATCTAATACTATGTAATTGTATACTGTACTTTTGGATGTCAGCTATGAATTTCAAACGCTCATGCTGTTCATGCCAGGGAGACAAAGTCCGGTGGAAGGCAGGCAGTGTCATCCCAAGGAAAGACAAGAAGCAAGACACGGGGGTAAACAAAAACGGAGATAGAACGTGCAAAGGGACAAGACATCCTTACCCAAGGCGGACGCTCTCACAAACCCTGCAAACCTTTGTGAACACCATATAATCTTTCAATATCTTTCAACTGTTTGGGGCGTGAAAAGCCAAGAAGGGCACAGGCAAAGGTGATGAGACGCGGAGACATGACAAGACACCTGATGCCGAATGTATTTGTGTAAATTGCACATAGGAAATCATAGAAATATTAGTGCGCATATTAGATTGAAAATTGGAGCAAACGAGCAGAAGGAACAACAGCTCGAACACCATGCTTAATCCCCGGGATAATGGAGAAAAACAAGACGAAAGCAAAACCGGAGAAATCCAATCCAAACAAGGCAAGCACGAACACATGAGTTTGTCCACCTATTTGCACGTTGAGTCACCAGTATGTCTACCATTAGATTTTATCAATCTTTATCAGGGTTTGTGTGTAAAAAAAACCGTGCCAAAAAAATCCATAAGCTAGGTTACGTCCGTGATAGCAACACTGGTGTTTTTGGACACAAGCATTTGAACATGAACCATCGCAAGAACATGGGGCTGTCTAAAAACCCCGAGCCCTTTCAAATGGTGTTTCCGCATGTTATCGTTTTTTTCCTGAAAGCTCCTGCGAAGGGCTCTGCCCAAAGAACAGCTACCAAATACACCTACGTAACATTTCCTACTTACGTCATCATCACATACATCTCATACAAATCATATACATCATCTACATCATCAACATCAACATCAACTCATCTACATCTACATCGCATACATCTCTTACAAATCACATACATCATCTACACCATCAACATCAACATCTCATCTACATCTACATCACATACATCTTTTACAAATCACATATATACATCATCTACATCATCAACATCAACATCAACTCATCTACATCTACATCGCATACACCTCTTACAAATCACATACATCATCTACATCATCAACATCAACATCTCACCTACATCTACATCACATACATCTCTTACAAATCACATACATCATCTACATCATCAACATCAACATCTCATCTACATCTACATCACATACATCTCTTACAAATCACATACATCATCTACATCATCAACATCAACATCTCATCTACATCTACATCGCATACATCTCTTACAAATCACATACATCATCTACACCATCTACACCATCAACATCATCTACTTAGGAGTTAATACTCAGGAGTCATTACTCAGGAGTGATATTCAGGAGTTAACGCTCAGGAGTAACGTTCCTACCAAGAAACTCCTGCTTCTCAAGTTCTTATAGATTCTCTCTTAAGGCGGCAGGGCAGCCCAATGCCCGTTTGCGAAACGCAACCCTTGCGATTCCAAGGTGACCGGAGCAACCCCTTCGCACGAAATGAGGTTCAATGTGCAAAAACTGAAGTAAAATTGCGATTTTGGAAGTCCTGCCTGTGTAAAGGGTTCTGTGTGTATTCTTTTTCCGTGTAGACGTGTTTGAGCGTAAGAGCGGTTCCGTGTAAAAGCTTCTGTGTGTGAAGAAGCCTTTGTGTAAACGTGTCTATGTGTAAAAGCTCTGCCGCGTAAAAGCTTCTGTGTGTAAACTCGTCTTGGTGTGAAAGCTCTTCCGTGTAAAAGCTTTTGTGTGTAAAAGCTTCTGCGTGTAAAGACTTCTCTGTGTAAAATTTCCTGCGCGTAAACGCTCTTCTGTGTACAAGCTCCTGTGTGTAAACGCGTCTGTGCGTAAAAGCTCCTCTGTGTAGAAGCTTCTGTGGGTAAAAGCTTCTGCGTGCAAAGCCTTCTCTGTGTAAAGGCGTCTGTGTGTTAAAGCTCTTCTGTGTAAAAGCTCCTGTGTGTAAACGTGTCTGCGTGTAAAAGCTCTTCTGTGTAGAAGCTTCTGTGTGTAAAAGCTTCTGCGTGCAAAGCCTTCTCTGTGTAAAGGCGTCTGTGTGTTAAAGCTCTTCTGTGTAAAGGCTTCTGTGTGTAAAGACTTCTCTGTGTAGACGTGTCTGTGTGTAAATGGTCTTCTGTGTAAAAGCTCCTGTTTGTAAACTTGTCCTGGCGTAAAAGTTTTTCTGTGTAAAAACTTCTGTGCGTAAAGACTTGTCTGTGTAGAGTGTAGACATGTCTGTGTTGCAACTTCTTGCATCAATATTTGATTCATCTGCCAGGTACATCAGCTCTAGATGTGGCGGAGTTTGCAGCCTGCGTTGTATGCGTTGAAAAATGAACCACGCGTTGACGCTACACTGTGCAACTGAATTGTTTCCACCTTGTGATGACATTTTTTGGGACACTTCTGTGTAAACGCTTCTGTATCTAAATGTTTCTGCATGCAAAGACTTCTACGTGTAAACACGCCTGTGGGTAAAAGCTTTTCTGTGTAAAAGCTTCTGTTTGTAAACTTGCCATGACACGTTCATGCATCACTATTCATTGCAACATTTATCATTCATTCTCATTCATTCATTATCATTCATCGTCATTCATCAACATCAATCATCTTACGCTTTCTTGCTATCTTCTCCTTCCCAACTCTGGCTTCCTACCTTGATCAAAGCATTCACATGAGAGAGGAGAAGGAAAAGGAAAAGGAAGAGCAACGGAAGGGACAGGAAAAAATGGACAAAGGAAAGGGAAAGGAGAGGGAAAGGAAAGGGAAAGGAAAGGGAAAAGGAAAGGAAAGGGAAAAGGAAAGGGAAAGGAAAAGAAAAGGAATAGGGAAAGAAAAAGAAAAGGAAAGTGGAGAGGAAAAGGAAAGGACAAGGAAGGAAAGGAAAGGGAAAGGAAAGAGGGAAAGGAACGAGGGAAAGGAAAGGAAAGGAAAGAGGGAAAGGAAAGAGGGAAAGGAAAGGAAAGAGGGAAAGGAAAGGAAAAGGAAAGTAAAGGGAGAAGGAAAGGAAAGGGAAAGGAAAAGAAAAGGAAAGGAAAGGGAGGGGAAAAGCAAAGAAAAAGAAAAGGAAAGGAAAAGGAGAGGAAAAGGAAAGGGAAAGGAAAGGAAAGAGGGAAAGGAAAGGAAAGGAAAGAGGGAAAGGAAAGGAAAGGGAAAGGAAAAGGAAAAGAAAAGGAACAGGAAGAGTAGAGGAAGGGAAAGGAAAAAAGGAAAGGAAAAAAGGAAAGGAAAGGAAAGGGAGAGGAAAAGGGAAAATGGACAGTGTCTCACACGGACCATTTTTGATGCCCAAAGTTCTCGGTTTCTTTATCGTTTTGTTGTGGTACTTCAATCCTATGCATGTTCCTCGTGTTCTGGAAACGGCTGCAATCATTCAAAAAGGCTGTAGTGACCACCTACGCGGCACCTTCCTGATCAGAATCTGACACGCACTCGTTGGTGTGCCAATACAACATTAGACAATGAAAGGAAGAGACCAAAAGCACTAAATTTTAAATAGCTGCAAAACGATGAAAAGATCAAGAGCATTTGATTTCAAGAGTCTGGACACAGATCATTCACATAACCAACGTTATCGATTTTTTACTCTTATCCTTTTTGGAATGAAAGCTAAATATGGCTAATGGGGGATCATGGAAGACTAAACGAATAGGCGCGGGGTTATTATACTCTCCCACATGTTTGAAAGTGCAATCGAAGAACTATCTGGTGGCGTGGCAGTACATATGTTTCCAAATGCAAGCGAAAATCTGGTGGCGTAGCGGTACGTGTGTGTAACTTCCAAAGAACGTTTGTAGCACCCCACCCACCCCAACCCACCCACCCAAGACGCCTGTAGCGTAGCAACCAAGCTGTGTGTAATTTACAAAGACCGTTAATAGCACCCCAACCACCCCAACCCACTCACTTCAGGATATGAGAAGAGTGAGGTGCTATAGAATGGAAATGGAAATGTGAACAGATATCATAAAGTGAAGATATTTTGTTGGAGAAAAAAAATACGTCGTTTTCCCCGGGTCGCTAACACGGCTGTTAGCATCAACTAGTCTGCAAGTGGCATAGGCTATGAAACCTATATAATACATAGAAGTTCATTGACAGGTGACAAGGCCAGCGTGCTTTCGTCCCCAGTAGTAGCAAGACCTGTCTATCAGCTTGAACTATGCAGCATATCGGATCATATGATCATATCGGCAAGATGAGGGCTTAAGCCAAACGTCAATTTGCAATCAAGCTGAGGTCATGTTATGCCATGTCTTTCATATGTGTCTTGTCTTGTCGTGCGGTGTGTGGTGTCACATTATGTCACATTGTGATGTCTCGTGTCTGCACAGTTGCTACCGGCAATTTCTCGAAAAAACATGTTTGTGGGACCTAGCCTCTTGTGGTCATTTCCGGGTTGCTTTGTTTGCCTAACCACTTGACGTGATACGATTTTCAAATCTTGAGTGCTGGTATCCTTGATTAAAAAATCTGACACAGCGCAACATCCTGCAACACACACACACATAAATATATATATATACAACACTTTGTTCAAGCACGTGCCAAAACATCAAACATGCAAGCGGCGCAGTACAAAAATACGCCCAGGACAGGTGCTGACAAACGTGCGAACCTTGCCCAGGACAGGAGCTGACGACATCTTGCAGTATCTTGCAGTTTTGCTTTCTGCCTCTGGATTTGTTTGTCCAGCTTCAATCAGTCCAAGCAATTTCAAAAGACCCCGCTTTCCCAGCAACACTTTTGCTGATAATGCCATTCTCTCGCGCCTAAGGCTCCTGAAATATGTGAAATATTGTGAAATACTAGATAGTAAGGTATAGCTGAGAAGTCAATTTTGTTTCCAAGCCCTGGCATCATATCCCTTGGTGTGACAGCGCTAGCAGCGCTAAGGACGAATCAGTTGCTCCCACGCGACATAGTGTCCAGGCCTTCATGTGGTGTTGTAAAGATTGTGAAGACAGGCGCTACCAGGTGCTGCCCTACCTATTCTCAGCACATACAGGAAAGAAGATGCCAAATGATGCCAATATTTTAGATTTTAACGAAAAGGCTCAAAGGACCCAAAATGCGAAGGCTGTTGCAGCACTTGTCTCAAGCATGGAGCCTCCATTGCTCAGGTCCAGCCCAGTCTGCAGGAGGTTCAGGAACAGGAACCTCGCAAAGCAGCTGACTTTCCACTGCGTGTAGTGAGTTTGTTCTTTTGATGTTTTTTGTACCCTTCCTATTTTGCTTCTCATCGCGTTTTCGCTGAGTGAAGGGCAAACATACATGCACATAGAAGAACTATCATGGCAAAGTCGCCCACCCAACTGACCTGACATTATTGAATCCATGTTGTGCTCAAGAGTTCAAGCAGACTCTTTGCCCTGGGAAATCTCCAACCATGTCCCCAAAAACTACACATGCAAATATTGTGGAAGGCTAGGACCACGGCATGTGCAGTTGGAGGGTTGTGATGCACCTACAACAGAATGAAAACCTGCCCCAGTGCCTTCATGTGATGTGCCTTCCAAACAACGGAGGAGCATCCCAAAACCCTTGAGACGGTGGCCATTCCGGCGACACAACAGCCCAACCTCTGTCTGTGGGATTGCCGTCAGAACACTGGCAGTCCGAGAATGGATGCCGGCCATTGCTGTTCGGGAACATCCATGCAGAGAACGCATTGTCTGTGTGTGCGCGTAGAATTGGATATGTATCTCTTTATATGTATATATATATATAAATACATACATACACATATTACACACATGCACATATATATATATACACATAATTATATATATATATATATATATATATCTATATATATATATATATCATATATATGTGGAGAAACATGGAGAAACTGGCTGAGGGCATGGCACAAAGTCTGGCACCAGTGCTGGTGGCCAGAACCAAGTATAAATCAACTGATTCCAGCTCAGCCAATTTTGCTGCCACAACCTTGCCCCAGAAAAAAAAACAACAACTTAGCTGGATGACACCGGACACGATTGGATAGCTTAGCAACCAACAGCATGGAAAGCCTTACAGGACGAGATGGAAACAAGCCGAATTAGCAGTCTGGCTGTGCTGCAAATGCAAAATTGAGCGCAGAAACCTTTAGTGGTTAAGCTGTGCAAAACACACTCCAATCTCCATGCTGTCTAAGTATAGCACTGTGGGCCAATGGCCAGCAGCCATGCCAAAGCACCAAAACACCTCGCAGCTTTCAGCCCTGCATCCGTAGCTACCCGGCAATGGATGGAGAGTGGAGGCATCTGAGATACCAACAAGCAATGTCTGGCAGAAGTTGTCCTGTGAACAGCAGCTCCCTCTCATTCAAACATGGAAACCCTGAAACAACTCGAAAAAATGCTGTTTGGACTAAAGCAGAAATGGACTCCGTTGCCACAACGATCCTTCAGCTTACCAAACATTGCAATCCCGGGGTGCCCGGCTGTGCTCCAATCCCCAGGCGCCCAGCTGGGTGCCCGGCTTTAGGAGTAACAGCCGTAGCCAGGGATAGAGAAACCTGATGCGTTTGGACTTTCGGTGTGCAACATGGTGCAACCCCTAATGAAGTCGCATCTTGCAGCCCAGTGGCCAGCACGGCAACAGAGAAACCACAAACCACGATGGCATATTTGGACCTGCGAGACAATTGCGCAGGCCAGAACCATCACGCCCATCTTGGGCTTTGAGCAGTGCAGCACACTGGGCCGCTGACAGTTTGGTGTTGGATCAATCCACGTCTTCATGAGGAAGAAGCAGCTGGGGAATGACAATGTACAACACTACAAGACCATACAAGACCCACATACAACCCAAAAGCGGATGTCTTTGTGTGACAAGACTGACAAGACAACCAGATCAACCAGAAGCTAAATGTTTCAGCAAACAGAGCCACCGCACAATTGCGCGCCCAATCCAAGTCGACAGTGGCTTCTATTTCTGCTGTGGTTTCGGGGCATGGACGAGAGTCGCGTGATCATAGTGTCTAGGTATCCGCCTCTTCTGCTATCTTCAATTCAAGAGTTGCGTCCTTGCCAAGAGCAATATTGAACAAAAAAAGCTCCACTTAGAATGTATTCTGAATGCTCTTTTGATGTTTTTGTCGGCTGCTTCCGGCCGTAATTGCAAAAAGCGGGAGTGCGCTGTCAGCATGTTTGTCCTGATCCCAGTTGCGCGGGGTTTGAACATGAGCAAATGTGCAAGAAAATTGAACAGCTGGTTCATGTTGGCTCCTTTATATTCCCTAGGTCCACCTAGACTGAAGCGCTGTGCTGCCCTTGCCACTCGCTTTAATCGATTGAACACAAGACTTATCAAGACTTCCACAGTACTTGACGCACTTTGGGTCAGGTGGCAGGGTACAACAGCTACAACCACTTGCAAAAAAGATTGAACCATGTGAAAAGCTGATCAAAAGGGACAGTGCAACTTAAAAGAATGCCCAAGGGCGCAAACACACACACACACACTCACACGAAATTGCCGAAGTCTTTCACGAAGAAATGCTAGAAAAAGAATGAAAAAGATGGCCAGATATAAAATGCAAGCCTGTATGTCTCTCAGCTTCATCTGCCCAGGAAGTAGAGAGCCAGACTCACTCGCTGGTTAGTTACACCAGGGATCACCAGGGCGCCTTAATGTCTTTGGTGTGCACACTTCAAAGCCACCAAGTCTTAGATGGCAAACAAACACTGCAACTGCTCAAAGACACGCCAAAAATTGCCCATATTAACTAGACTAGACCTTACATCTGTGAGCTACTCGACTTGAGAGTACAAATAGGGCCTTTACAATTGCGTAAGAGCGCACAGAGTCATGCCAACATAGGTGGCCTTGGTGGCATATACAGCATGAATGTACACGAACGGCATATCATGTGCACATGTGCACATAAGTACACATTCCATCCCCCACTCCCGTTCCAATGACTCTTCCACATCAAATAAACCCGGTGCAAAAACTTTAGGGCCATCGGGATGCCAAGGCAGTCCCCAACCGGTCTGAACACAAGGGTGGTGTACGAGCTGCTACTAGCTGTTGCACTCAACGGCATCTCAAAAGACTGAGGCAACCTCCAGAAGACATCGGAAAATCCGTTGGGTAAAGTACGCAAAGAAAGACCCACACGAAGCAAGAATGTCCTCATGCTCAATGGCTGCATTGCCCTAAGCACTGGACTTCCCTGGTCGTCAAACCATGCTACCCACATGAAACCCAAATGCGAGGCTTGGGTATGGTATTCTGGATCCGATTCATTCAAATTCATGGTCGAAACAGGTCAAATAGATGCCAAAGACAAAGTGCAAAGCGGTCGCTGGGCATTGTCTACATGGTCTACATGAACCCTTTGAATTCTATTGGGCTCCTTGTCTTTGTGAAGGTGGTGTGTCAGAAAGCCAGAAAGAAGGATGAAGAACTCCACGCCGACCTGGTCTCTTTGCGACTCACTCAGTCAAGATTGGATTGGAATCCGACAGCTCATTGATTCTGTTTGCTTCTGATTTCAGCCAAGGACGAATGAGTACATTATTGCATGAATGAGGTTCCGACATCCACTCCTGGAGCCAAATATCACGAAGGGAGTCTTAACAAGATGTAACAATTGATGAAACATGAATCCATGTGAATCCAACATGTTCTGAAGACTTTCAAGGAACTTGACATGGCAAAGCACTTGCCAAGCCCATGGCTTACCATCATTGCATCGAGACAGGATGTCGGTTCTCTAGGTGCCATGTGATGGCATCTCAGTGCAAGACCATGCAAGACCCCAATCAAAAGTAATCAAATTTGATCAAATCTGATCAACATAGAAATTCAAATGCGTTGCCATGCTCGTTGACAAACCACATGCTCGATCATGCTCATGCACAAGTAATCCACATCATACAACTAAGCACAGCAAGTCTCGGGCAAAAGTAAAGCTAATGCCACATCATACAACTCAGCACAGCAAGCAAGTCTGAGTGCATAACACAATCCAAACAGCAAACAACGTTCGGGCACCATCAAGATGAGACCTGTATCGCAATCGAAAACCTTTAGGCATGAGAATTCAGGAATACTTGCGAGAAAAATATGGACCAGGCTAGCTGGGACTGTCCGCCCTTGAACATGCACACACACACAGACGCAGAGACACAGACACACGCACTAGACAAGACAGAGATCACTCAAGTGAGTCCCTCCGTCAGGCTATTCGTTTTCGGGTTTAGCCGGGTGTCCAACAAATGAAAATGACTAATACGGATGAAAACACCTCATGAAAAAGATGAAAAGCAACATGAGCGACAGGGAACAACTAGTTCAACCAAGTATTTCTTCAATACTAAAAGAACTAGCTAGGGTGTCCCTGAGCTGCGTCGTATGTGCGCCCTGGAAGGACACCCCAACCTGTGCACAAATGGACGTCTACCGCGTGCCAGGATCTCTCTCTCTCTCTCCCCCTCTCTCTCTCTCTCTCTCTCTCTCGCTCTCGCTCTCTCTCTCTCTCTCTCTCTCTTCGCTCAGAATCGCACAAGCGCTGCGCTGGTGCCTAAGAAGGAAATGAGATGTAAGGAAGGTTCAAGAGGTTCACGAGGCTCGGAAGGCTAACACTTCTCCACGTGATTCCACTAGTGTGAAAACAGTATAAAACCGCTAGAGCAACGGAAGTGTTTGGCCCGAAACTCAGCTTGGCAAGAGATACAACAATGAATGAGCCTCCATCACGTGGCAAAAGCATACACCACAAAGTAGTAGAACCAGTTGAAGAACCAAACGCACAATAGAATCACTTTGCCATGCTGCTTCTTGGCTTCTTACTTCCCTATTTCGAGAAGCAAAAATTGTCCGGGATGACGTGCTGCCATGTGCTTCCGTGCTTTGAATAGAGCGACAGGACTTGAGCATGCTAGAGCACTTTTGCGCGTTAGCAACTGTGAGAGCACTGTAGCTGACAGTGGGAATAAATTAGGAGAAACAATGAGAAACATAGAAGCACGAGAGCCCTGAAAGAACCCCTGCAACTCGTTGATTCCGAGGAGCTTCGCTGTGCCTTGGGCTGACTGTTGTCACGAAAAGCATGCAGGTCAATGCCCTTCAATGGCATCCACACAGCTTAGCCAGCTCAAGCCAAATCCACGAGAATCCAAACTCTTTCGATCTTAAAGATCTGATATGGTCTGATATTGTGTCTGAAATTCCCAGCCGCGATGATATGCATTGCTCAGATCTGAGGTCAAGGCCCCATCGTGCTTTAGCATCTAGCCATTTGCTTCTCAAATGCTGGAGTGAGTTTTGACATCTTTTGATGACTGATTGCTTTTAAACAAGCTTTTGGACTCCTGAGCTTCTTCGTCAGACGCCCCATCAGCCAGGCCGATTGTTCAGTCCCACATTCCACTTCATAGTCTCTTCTTTCTAATTCATCTCTGCCCGCAATAGTGTGGCTACGGCTGATTGTCAAGCATGAGTGCAAGTTCCGAAGAGGCAACAGATGCATACAAATGCAGCCAGACGTGCATGAAAGCATGTCCACCAATAACAAGTGCATAGCTGTGTAGCTCCTTTTGTGCTAGAGGGCGGTGCAGATTCCAAGACTTACTGCAATTTTAAGCAAAAGCTTGGTAAACCGCTCCATGACCTAGACATACTTAGACAGTCTGCTAGACAGTCTGCTAAACAGTATGCTAAAGGATCCTAGACACATGATTGCACACATGATTGCTGCATCCTGGCAGGATCGCCACTGCCATCGGGTGGTGTGGACGTGTCACCAGCCGCACACCTCAGTGAAGGTCATGCAGCAGAGACAATGGATTCCACGTATGCCGCAGAAAATACTCACAGCAGTATGATTGAACTGTATGCAACGTAAATTCATTACGACTTAGATAGGTTTTGAAAAGCCTTGGGCTTCTAAGTTCACCAACTGCTTGTGAATCTCTTGAGAATGTCGAACTGGTTGCTTTACTTACGAACAATCCACCTAATTACACACCTGTACACACACACAGGCACGTCGATGCATGCCGTTCCACAACTTATCGTATCCCGTCGTTCATTTCCACAACCTTCATGCCATACCAACCGAAAAACGGCGCTGAAAAAAATTGCGCTGAGTTGCGTAGTAGTTCCTGAGATGCACCGAACAGGATCAAACCCACACACACACACACATGCCTGCCTTAGCTGGTTTTCACATAATATGTCTATCCTACTCCATCCAAATAGCCATCCACCCACCAACGCACCCATCCATCCAGATTCATCAAAGGTGAAAGGCGGGAAATAAAGGAAGCAAACTCAAACCACTCCAAACGATTGCGATATGCAATAAGGATGTCATGAAGTTGTGTGGTTCTTCGAGGGGGCTTGTGACCGAGCTCTGTACCCCGGCCTTCGTATTTAGCATATGATAATGTATCATATATCTCCATGTTCGTAAGTTTCGCCTAGGCTCTTGAAGAACTTGCCGCGCAAAAGCCAAGTAGGGTCCTTTAAATGGCTAAATAGAGGATCCAGCACCCGAGCTGCTCCATCCTGCATAGCAAAACTGAACAACCAGGTTCTACGCAGGGGCGAATCATAGATGTACAAGGAGGTTCTAGGAGGCTATGTATACTCCGACGGCTGCCACAAAGTCGTCCTCTTCATCCAAAGGGGGCCCAATCCAAGTTTCATGTGTGGCAGCCACGGTGCCCACACCATCAGGAGCCATATCTGTGACCCATCCTGTGTCCACCTGAATGCGTTTAGTTTCAGGCGGAAGTGGGTAGCCCAGTGTCAAGGAAGCGGCCAGAATACATCTGCAAGCACTGACATACACACCCTCATAAATCATGCCACACCCTATTGTAGCCTTCAAAACAGCACATTACATTGCGATTGCACTACCTGATGCTCACAACTTTATATACATACCTCGCATGGATACATCGCATTGCAATGCATTCCAGTACTGTACATTATATACATCATTTCTCATTGCGTCGCATTCCATCCTTTTGCATGGTGGTTTGAAGCGTTTGTTGTCATTGACTTCGATATCATTATCCAGTTGTTTGGGGGAGTTCTCGTCACCTGTGGTGCGTTAGAGAAATGCTTCCCCGTCGGGTGTAGTTTCCAGAAAATGGTCAGGAACATGCACGCACACGCCCATATGTATAAATAAATATAAATATAAATATAAATATGAATATAAATAAGTAAATATATATATATATAAATATATGCATGTATATATATATATATATATATATGCATGTATATATATATATATATACGTGTGTGTGTGTGTGTCTGCGTGTGGGCATCATATGCTCTGGTACAGAATGCAAGATATGCATACATGAAATTGCATGAATCTGTACATACAGATGTACATGTGACTCATGTGACATATTTGTACACATGACACAAGGCATTATAATAGTACCAGTAAAACCCGCACGGGGCGGGTGGCGGAAGTTTCCAAAAGAAGAGAAGCTTAAGACTATAGGATCGAAACACAAGTTTTGCCTATAGGAGCTGGCGCGAAGAATCACAGCTTCGNGACTATAGGATCGAAACACAAGTTTTGCCTATAGGAGCTGGCGCGAAGAATCACAGCTTCGCAACTCTGCTCAGCGCATTCGTCCTCATCTTGCTCCAGCGTCTTCATCTCCTCTCGGCCTTTTTGACTGACACGGTTCTCATCTCTTCCTACCTTTTCTCACCTGTTCTTGCTGCAGCTATTCTCGGACATGGCCCAATGCATCCCATCTCATTTCATCTCATTTCATCTCATGTCTTCTCTTATTTTCTCAACTCTCTTCAGCTGATCACAACTGCTCTCATCTCTTCAAATGTCATCTCAGCTTATCTCATCTCTTCTCAGTTCATCTAACTCTTCTCAGGTGCAGCTATTCTCG